>CAJQZP010001218.1:8565000-8775000 GCA_907164705.1 Parnassius apollo | reverse complement strand
CACATAATATAAAATAAAACAAATTTCGTGTTAATATATTAAAATTAGTGAGAATTAGTGTTATTATATATATTATTTATATTTTATAAAAATAATTGTGGTCGTGGTCTCGGAGTTCAAGCGGCCGAACTCCAGGAATTTCTGTTTTGAAAGACGTACCCGCGTTAGCTACTGATTCCAATAATTCATCTTCTGAGTCACTGGAATCGCTTTCGCTATCGCTCTGACACTCTATAATAAAGGGTTCATCTAAATACGCGTCTTTTAGTCTGTATTCATTTTCAATTTTTTTCACATGATTACAAATGTTTTTCCACTGCACCGGTGTAATTTTATTGAATGCATCTTCAATTAATTGGGGCATTAGAACATTAGATTTTCCAACATTTTTGTCTGCTATGTTCCTTTTCATAGAGCTCCATATCATTTCAATTGCGTTCAAGTCGCAATGATAAGGCGGCAATCTAAGAATAACATGGCCATAACTTTTCATCAGGTTATCAATTTCATATTCCGGAGCAGGTTTATTTTTCTTTATTAACTCATAAAGGTGTGGTTTTGTCATTTGTTCATTGAAATCCACATTGTTTTCTACAAGCCACTTCTGCATATCAGCCTTACTGTGGTGAATTAGGACACCTATTTACGCAAATACTATGGTATGGCGCATTATCCATCACAATGAGAGAAGGTTCATGCAGATTAGGTACTAATTTTTCATATACCCATTTTTTGAAATTAGTGCTATTCATTTCATCATGGTAGTCCCCATACTTTGTATTTGATTTAAATACGAGAAGTGCATTTTCCACAAAACCTTTTTCTCCACCTGCATGGATTATGATCCACCTATTACCTTTCGAAACAGGTTCCAAATCGCCATCCTCTTCAGGACCTTGCCAACATTTCCCAGTTGAGTGAGACGAATGTATGTAAGTTTCGTCTAAATAAATAATAGGTCTTTTTTCACCACACTCATTTTCTTTAATTTTTTGTAGGTAGGTTGCTCTCCATGCAACTACGTCGTTACGTTCATACAACACTTTTCTATTTGATTTTGTTTTTCTTATAACTAAATCCTATTTTGTGAAGCAATTTTCGAAGAGTTTCACGTTCTGCTTTGAAATCAATATCTTCTTTTAAAATACTCAGTAATTTGGGTATGGTAGGAATTTCTTTTTTCACTGAATAAAATTCGTGAATTTTTCTTCTTATAACACCAATGTCGAAATTATCAACTTCTTGTTTCCCGGTTTTTCTTTGCCTTTTTTTTGCCAGGGGTAGAAATTTTAGAATTTGATTCTTCAGCGTGTTTCTCTTCATTTACGAGTTTGTGTACAAATCGCTCAGAAACACCTGTAACGAAACGACAAATAATTATTGTATAGGTAAAATTAAATAAATATAAGCCCGTGTATATGCCGTCACTATAGCTACTTCACAGACCACAAATTACAAAGCTAGGTAATTTAGACGAATTAGAGTAAATTGAGAATTTTTTTTACTATGTTTCACAAGTACATTATTAGGTGATTTTAATTTTCCATATCTGGCAATACTAACCTGTCGCGGCAGTAACGCGTTCATACAGCTTTTCAAATGGTATAATTGGGGCTTGTACATGTTTCTCTTCTTTTATAAAAGATAAAACTTTTAGGATAATCTGTCGCGCATCACTTTTAAGAGCTTTAGGCATTTTATTTGCACTTTTTAAAAACACTCACCTGATAGCTCAGAATAAATAATAACTGACAGCGAAATGTCATTTACAAAATGGCGGCCTTAGTTCCAATTTTGTCCACCTGAACAGATAAGTTGGTGGCACTATAACTCTAAACGAAGTGTCGTTGAAGTAAACGTGTCGTAAAGCAAAGACCGCGATAAAACTCAGTGTTAGATACCTTTTAAGTAGATAAAGATGTGAGGGATGGATGATGATGATGATTAAAAGTAACAAAAACTATAATTCAAATTTGCTTCAATTTCGTGTGAAAACAAATATATACATTGTATTTAACATATAATAAAGACAAACTGTTAAATTGCATTAGATTGATCCAGATTTGAATAGCTGGAATAACAACTTGAAAGGATTACAAAAGTTCGCACTTCGTTGCACTTGAATATCAGTTTATGCAACTTCGTCATAATATTAATTTAATCTTTGATTAACCTGATTTTTATTCTCAACTGCATAATTATGTCTATATACAGCTTATACAACTAAAATTGTTTAATCACCATTGGCAACGAGCTAACTAATGAAGAAATACAAGTTTCAGTCTATATAAATCCCACAGCTGGGTACCGGCCTCCTCATATTATTTCCTTCTAAATAAAAGTCGGAACGGATATGAGAGCGGTATATGAGGGTAAGGTTAAGCAGGCTATTTAGTTTAAATATTAATGAAGTATTTGAATA
The DNA here is from genome assembly GCA_907164705.1 of Parnassius apollo. Classification (NCBI taxonomy): domain Eukaryota; kingdom Metazoa; phylum Arthropoda; class Insecta; order Lepidoptera; family Papilionidae; genus Parnassius; species Parnassius apollo. The sequence continues at coordinate 8,772,578 of CAJQZP010001218.1, read as the reverse complement.
TTCCAAGGCTTACAAAAAAATATGCCAACAGTGTTACTTAGCGTGTCAGTAAAGAGGCCAAAAGTAATAATTAAGCTTGTTGGTTTATTGGAGTAAGAGATTAAGGCTATCGGGTAGCCACCTATAAATTCTACACAATTTTGTACTTAATACCCATATTTTTGGTTGAACGTGTTTGGAGTAGCTCTCTGCTCTTTGGAACCTATATTCCCCTTGAGGATTACTGGCATAACTTTATTCATGTACTTTTAATTCGCAGTCATGTAAATTTTAATCAGCTGTTTTGCACCACCGGTGAGCACATGGTTAAATGCTGATTTTAAAAACCAGTTTCATTTGTGTTAGCAGGAATACAATTATATGGCGTGTGCTTATCCTGAGCGTCCACGCCTCTAAAATGAAAATTATTCATATACATATTAACTGATTTCTAATATTAAATCGTCACTGACGAATTACTGTCTGTTCAACTATATTACAATTAAGAATCAAAGATTACACACCGTAAATCGAACACTGTTGTACATAACAATATACATAGTATAAGTGAATAATATTATCTACTATAATATGAACAATCGAATTCTTTAATTTTTGTCGAAAACAGAAGTAAAGTGCACCCCTACAAGATGGTGGGACAATTTGATAAGTTATGCAGGAAATCGATGGATACAGGTGGTTCAGGACTGTGCTTAGTGATATTCCTCGGGGAAGGCCAATGTTCATTTGTCAACTTGTGAAGAGCGGTAATAAAGATTATGATGTTCTGTAAATTTCACTGTTTTTTTTTTGGGTCGATGATCATTGTTGGTAGTTATGTCTAAGTCTACTAGCATAATTAACGATGCCTATTTACAACGGGTTTTGCCTAAATATTTTTTTATATAAAGCGTTGCATTGTACAAGGCAGGTTGCGCCCTCCTTTCTTCCAAGAAGGGTCGCGTCCGTCTACGGCTTAAAGATCTCTAGGCAGATCGGTAAGCCAATCCCCTAAGGCAGTGTTTAATGGGTAAAAGTCTCCACATAACCACGAAGCCGGCTGCGTGGTATGCTATGAGCATTCACTGCCTCCCTCCCCCGCTTTACGGAGGGAAAAAAACAAGGCAGGCGGCTAGTGATGCAGTGGCAAGATTACCGGTAGCTTGTGAGCTGAGAACCGTGACTTTATGTTTAGAATTTCCTAAATGTATTTTCTGAAGTTGAGATATCGGTTTCCATGTGCCTTTAGATAAACACACGAAAAGACAAAGACGGCCACTTTGAAAAGATCTTTGGTGTTTTAAGCCTCAGCTAAGTTCTTACATTCAGGAATATGTTATTAATATAATATGTATTAATTTCAAAGCGGAACTCCTAAATTCAAAATAATTTACGTACTTGACCACAAGTGACTCGACATATTATACGAAGGCTGCGGGCAAACAGGTATACCCCTAACTTCACGGTTTTGGTAGAGTTAGAAAGCGTCTCGCGAAAAAGTTAGTAAACTTGTTAAACTCATTAACTTTGTTGAAGTCATTCATCAAAATGTCGTTCAATAAAGTGAAGTTATTCACATAAATCATTGAAAAGTTTATTCGCTCAGTAATGTATGAGTAAATATAATTTAAAACGGATTATAGATAAACGGATACTATAATTTAATTCGTAGTTAACTAGAAAATAGAGAAGTGATGAAAATGGCAGAAAGATTTTATGCCAGTGACAAGAATGTGTATCCATCTATTGTAATTTTAACAGACCGGTGACTAAAAATACTTACTAGTGTAAAAGGTACAAGATGTCATCATCAATTCGCTCGCTAAGATTTTAAATCAAACACACGTGGTTATTGTGCTCACATAGCTTTATGAAGGCTACGTGGGAGAAGCCCTTATCCAGTAGTAGACTGGCTGATAAAGAAGAAAATGAGGAAGATTATATCATCGTCATTATCATCATCACAGCCTTTCACAAGTCCACTGCTGAACATAGGCCTCCCCCAAGTAATGCCACAAAGCACGGTCCTGAGCCACCTGCATCCATCGACTTCCTGCATATTTTACCAGGTCGTCACTCCACCTAGTGGGGGGTCGTCCTACACTACGCCTACCGGTACGAGGCTGCCACTCGAGAACCTTTCTTCCCCATCGGTTATCGGTTCTTCGAGTTATATGGCCGGCCCATTGCCACTTCAGCTTACTAATCCGTTGGCTATGTCGGTCACTCTGGTTTTACTGCGGATATCCTCATTTCTGAGTATATTACGCAGAGAAACTCCGAGCATAGCCCTCTCCATAGCTCGCTGAGCGACCTTGAGCGTCCTCATACGGCCAGCAGTGAAGGACCACGTCTCAGATCCGTAAGTCATCACTGGCAACACGCACTGGTTGTACAATCTAGTTTATCTTGAGTTAGGACTATTTGTCCCAGGTAAACGTACTCGTCAACAACTTCGAGCATAGTGCTCCCAACAACTACCGGAATAGGTGTGACATGGACATTAAACATGATCTTTGTTTTGTCCATGTTCATCTTAAGACCTATCCGTTGGGAGGCACTATTGAGGTCATTGAGCATAGTGCTTAAGTCCTCCAGCGATTCTGCCATAAGGACTATATCGTCGGCAAATCGAAGGTGAGTGATGTACTCGCCATTGATGTTAATACCGTATCCTTTCCAGTCCAGTAGCTTGAAAACGTCTTTCAATGCAGCGGTGAAGAGTTTCGGGGATATAACGTCACCCTGTCTTACACCTCTCTGCAGTTGGATAGGTTTCGAACTCTGGTTCTGTACTCGGATAGCCATCGTAGCCCTACTGTACAAACACTTCAGCACTTCGATATACCGACAGTCAACTTGGCACCGCTGAAGGGACTGTAGCACCGCCCAAATTTCGACGGAATCAAAGGCTTTCTCATAGTCCACATACGCCAGGCAAAGTGGCAGATTGTACTCTTCAGTCTTCTGTATAATATGCCGCAGGGTATGTATGTGGTCTATGGTACTGAAGCCTTTTCGGAAACCAGCTTGTTCGGGAGGCTGGAAGTCGTCGAGTCTGCGTGCAAGACGATTCGTAATGACTCTCGAAAACAGCACGTAGACGCGGCTGTCTGTAGTTCTTCAAGAGAGCGTTGTCGCCTTTCTTAAAGAACAAGACCACCGCACTTCTGCTCCACGCCTCTGGAGTAGTGCCACCATGGAGGACGGAATTGAAGAGCTTTTGAAGGACTTCAAGTACCGGTGTTCCACCCGCTTTCAGAAGCTCCGCTGTAATACCATCCTCGCCTGGGGCCCTGCCGTTTTTAAGGTGCTGGAGAGCCATTCTAATCTCGCTTAGACTGACGTCCGGGATATCATGGGAATAGTGTCGGATAAGACTTGCTCTCGGATCGTTACTCATACTTGCGTGTGGCTCCAACGATGATGTGTACAGCTGGTAGATAGAACCATAGAACCTCTCAATCTCACTCAAAATCTCAGGTGTCCCGGAAACGATGCTGCCATACTCAGTCTTCAGCTTTGACAGTTGGCTCTTACTGGCAGACAGATCTCTGGCAAAGACTTTGGAGCCCTGGTTCCGCTCGATCGCTTCTTTAATACGAGCAGTATTAAGGTTGCGTAAGTCTCGCCGCATGCATTTGGAGATCTCTCTGTTCAGTTGCCTGTATGCTATCAAATCTGTTGACGATTGCAGCCTCATCTCCCGTCTAACAGCCATGAGATTAAGAGTGTGATCGGAGAGTTTTTGTGTTCTTCTGCGGCGGGTCTTGCAGAACTTAGCTCCGACCGCATGCACAGTTTCCACGAGCTTGTCATTCATATCGTCCACTGCATTGCAATCTTCTAGGCACTGAAAGCGGTTACGTAACTCGAGCTGAAAGTTTTCGGGATTCTGGATTAGAGCACGAGGGGGACGGAGCGTTGACTTCATTAGACGAGACCTCTCCAACTTAACGTTTAGGTTCAGTGTGCCTCTAACCATTCGGTGATCGCTGCCAGTTTTCACCCCTGCGATCACTGAGCTGGGGTTTGGTTTTCATCTATTTTTTGTCAGTGGGCTAGGTTTCTGTGGGGCCGCTTCTGGAAGAAAGAGTTCATCATAAAGAGTCCCTCTTTCTCCATAAAGTCGGCCAGCTGCTGGCCCTTTCGGTTCCGTTGCCCTACTCCAAATTTCCCTAACTTCAGCTCACCGCTTTCTCTTGTGCTAGTTTTGCGTTGAAGTCTCCCATCAACACCGTGTAGTGGGTTCTGGAGGAATGCATTCCTTTGGAAATTTTCTTTGCTTTGGAAATATCCTCATACATTTCCTCCACCTCCTCATCGGGATGTGCCGAGGTTGGTGCGTAAACCTGTATGACCTTCAGCGAATACGGTTTGGTGATTCTGAGTATCAGGTACGCGACCCTCGTCGACACACTCCCAATCTTTACAACGTTGTTGACGAGAGACTTGTGGACGATAAATCCGACACCTCCTTTGGACAGGTGGTCGCCCTCCCGGTGATAGAACAAGTTGCCGGATTCAAGAATCACCGTATACTCCCGCTCTCTTCGGTCCTCGGATAATCCTATAATATTCCAGCGCAACTTGTCTATCTCTTCTTCCAGCTCCAGGATCTTCTCGTCAGTCCTCAGGGTGCGTGCGTTAAATGTTGCCAGGTCGAGTCGTCGTAGGTGGCAACCGAACCTCCACCGGAGATTCTTAGCACCCCCCTGCCCCGCCGTTACCATGGTCGCCACCGTAGCCAGGAATAGCGGAAGGAGGAATATTATATAATTATTGTAATTGAGAAACATATTAAGCTATGCATATTACTATTTCCTTCAAAGTGCACTCCTACTTTGGAATGACAAACCAAAACTTGAGTCACTTATTGATCTTAAATTCAAAGTCAGTGAAAACTAAACTCATGATATGTGTACAAATAGGAATCGATGAGACTATCCCTTGTGGGAATTTAGAATTCCGTTTGTAAGGAATTTAGTTGGCAAATATACGTAAACCACATTGAATGGTAAAAGAGTATAAGAAAGGTATTTAAACTGCATTTTTATGACTTTAAAATAAAACTAAAGTCGTCAAATCGTATAAAGCTTTTATATTTATTCCCTGTTGATCCTTTTGTTCTGCAAGCACAATAAGTTTTTAAGAAATAGAAATAGAAGTAGAAATGAAGTTGTATCATTCTCATTAACATCAACGTAAAGCGTTGGACACAGGCCACTCATATTTCTGGCTTTGATAGAAGGATTGTGATCTCACATACTAGATGCCTCCCGGCTCTGAAGCTGCTCCCATCGCATGTCTATTTTACATTGGAATTATACTAGATGGTGTATATGCCATTTAAAGTAGGTCAAAAGATTTAGCGGACGTTCTCGGTCACCCCCTACCACACCAACGTGATGAAAAATAATTGGAGCTTCCCTTAAGCTGCCACAACTCCTAATTTTTTAGGATATGTAGGTACATGAGGTGTAGCCACATAAATATATGTCTAAAATTAAATATAAAATATATTATATTTAAACTAAAATATAAGTATAAAATAAAATATAATATGGTAACACTAAAATAAAATAATTTAAAACATTTACCTTCGATTAAGAATCAAAATCCATATGCGTTATCACTCTTATGGACTAAGATGAAATGCCTTGTTTCCAGAAGAAAGGGTCTCCAGTTACACTCAGCAAACGAAACACAGCAGCATCAAACTGCAATTTTACTCTAGAATTCTGTGAGAGTGTGGTCCTTTCCCTGTCGAGTCGATTTATTCATGCTACAGTCAAAATATAGCTGCAGCGTGGGCTCTACTACGTTTGTGATATTAATTGGGGGAGGTCTATGTTCAGTAGTGGGTTAATTAAGGGCTGTTATGATGCTACTGATGACGATGAATATTTTAAGAAAGGAAAGACAACAGCACGAAATATATTAAGAATAGGTTCGTACAATATTTATAACAAATCTTTTGGGTATTCCTTTCTCATAAATCAATTAAACTGATAGCAAGAAATTTTGCATTAAGCTGCATACGAAGGTTTAGGCTTAATGCTATGTAAATCGACACCTGTGCCCTCTTACCCTATTCAATTTATGGATATATCTTTCCTACTACGATATTTATGATTGCAGAGTGAGTGAGTGAGTGAGTGAGTGAGTGAGTGAGTGAGTGTGCATTTGAGTGAGAGACATTTTAAGCATGTGAGCACGAACTGGTCATTTTACCATTTTTAATACACTGAAAAAATAAAGGTCTCGATATGCCAACTGGCATTCATTACTTCAGCGAAGAGGCAATAACTTCGCACTAATTCAAGAAGACACTTACTGCGGTTTTTCGGCTAAGCAAAGCTACACAATATTATTACTACGAATGTTAAAACAATTTTTAATAAACTATATTTTAAATGATAATCACACCGGAGATTTAATTTAAATACTATTGAAATTTAAATACGATATGTGTATATACAATGAATAGAATAGAATGAATTCTTTTTTAATTCGATAAAAATATCAAGTATGTAATTGTTATTTAAATTCTTTAAATTATTATCATCTGCCCGGAAGAAATCCAGTGAGTAGCTAGAGAAGATTTTTTTACCAAGTAAAATTATATTATAAAACAGGCTGTAAAATATATTTAAAAAAAAACAGCTTAGAAGCAATCATTTCTTTCCAGTGGTTGTTATTAACTATGTATAAATTTACATTATAATTAAAGTTTTATACAGTTTTAGTTTATTTAAATATTTAAGCTGAAAAAGACATTGTATATTTTCTGGGAATTTGTTATAAAAGTATGTAAAAATAAACTGCTAATTCCGTCGAGTAATAAACAGTATCACTGACTTGTGTTTGATATTTATATATTGTTACGAGCTTGAGGTTCGTGACAATAAAAATTGCCGATAAAATTACCTAAATTAACACTTTAATTTACTTTAAACAAATTAAATCTTAAAACACTAATAATTAAACACACTAATTCACTTAATTTCGCTCCGAAGCTTCGCTCGTATCGCCAATTCAATACTACCTCGATCGCATCTTGCAGCGCCTATATATTTAAATTAGCAAAGAAATATCCAGAATGTTCAAGTAAACACGCGCAAGGTACCGAGCGTTCGAGTTTCGACTAGGCGCTGTCGGTTGACTGATTTGTGATGTAATTTTCTCAATGCTCCCCTCGCTCTCGTTCCTGACACTAGATGGCGCTAGTGTATCGTCGACTTGAGTGCGTAACAATATTTATCATGCTGGTATCTCATTTTTAATAAAAATTGCATTAATTTTTTACCTTACATTAAATTTTACCATATTCAATATGCTGAAACCCAAGTTATCATAATATTTATTTCTTTGAATTTTTCTCACATAATCTCTTCCAGTTTTAGGTTATAAGCTTCTCTTATGGGGCTTATCGCATTTTCCCCTATCAAAATCTAGATCAGAGTTTAGTCTGCTTGCTAGTTTAGATATATGCTTGCTAGTTTTGATATATATTGAAATTTTGCTCTTGAAATTTTTAATATTTTGCATGATAAATTTCATACATTTAATTTTGTTGCCGTTTAACTATAAACTTTACATGTTGTTCATTGCCGTTTAAATTTAAAAATAATTATTTTTAAGATTCTTTTTAAAAAAAAAAGTTACCCCTACACCAAGTTTTCTCTTGTGTCGTGGGGGCAGTTTACAAACATAAATTGCACGAAGGCAAACATCCAGACCCGGAACAACTATTTGTAGGCCATACAAAAACTTGTTCCGTACGGGATTCGAACCCGCGACCCCCAGCGCAGCCATTCATTGCTAAGACACTGCGCCACGGATTCGTCAAATAAAATAAAAAATAAAAAAAATTAGGTATCATTAGCAAATAATACTATTTCATGTGTATCACAAACAACGGAACACAAGTCATTCGTAAATATAGACTAAGTAAAGCACATTTCATATGTGCCGAGAATAATTGAGCCCTGGGGAACGTCCGTTAATATAGGCAACCTGGAAGAGCTTTTACCATTGATGAAAGTTTTCTGCATTCGATTACTATTAAATATGAAATAATAAGTTTAAGCGCTGTGATTTCTTTTCTTGAGCTTTATGTTAGAGCATCCAGTTATAAATTGTGGTGAACAACACTCTTTAGACCATAAACACACTAAGCTGTCCTCATGACACAAAATGCATTTTACAAAACCTGCGTACGTCCTATCATGACATAAGCAAGGGCATTCTTTGCTATATTCCTCCAAATCTTCGACAACTTCAAGTTATTGAAAATAAATTACTGTGACGAATCACAGGACCTCCTTTATATATTAGAAACATTGATATCTACACGCCCACTATCAATTCGAATGTTAAGGAATTATCAAAAGGTGCAATACCTGTGATACGGGCCGTTTTTAGTTTTTTGACTCGTTTCCATAATTCCGATATTGGTTCAAGCGGAGGTTCATACCTCCCTCTTAGGGGAAACCTTTGAATCACATAGAGCCCACTCCCCCTCTAGAAGCCTCGCGCCAAATCGTTGCACATAATAGATCGCAAGTCTACGAGTACGAGTACGAGTCTGTTTCAACGAAGCTGTAAAGCCGGCAGCACTTTTCAAAAAACAAAACAAGAAGGCCTCTAATATGTCACAAAATATATTCTAAGCATGTTGCGAGATTTCTCATTCACACAAAATATTGTTGCGCGCCCCAATCAATGCCTGGTACATGGCACTTCCCCGGCAGCCCCGCTATTCTCAGCTACGATGGTGACCATAGTAACGGAGGGGCAGGGGCTGCTAATAATCTCCGAAGGAGGCAACATATAGCGCACGCACCCTGAGGACTGACGAGAAGATACTGGAGCTGGAAGAAGAGGTAGACAATTATTGGATTATCCGAGGTCTGGAGAGAGGGGGAGGACACGGTAATCCTCAAATACGGCAACTTGTTTTATTACGAAGAGGGCGACCGTCTGTTCCAAGGAGGTGTCGGATTTATCGTCCACAAGTTGTAGTGTTATGCTACTTACATATCATTTTACACTATTTTAAATTTATTTTTCCATTCTGTTTTTGATTTTCTGCATTCACCTTAAAACTGGATATTTTGCATCACCTTTATTTCCATAGGATCCTGTAACGTTTTTAAATCATAAGAACACAATAACAAATCATTTTCACTTCGTATTTTCACGCTATCAGCACTTTTTAAATCGGTGTCAATGGAGTCTACCTTTTTCGATCTTTTATTTAGTTCTCCGTAACTCTGCAATTTCGGGCTTCGTGCGCGCTGTTGCGCTACCTTTTTTCCTATATCAATAATATCTCATTTTTCACTTAAATCTTGCCGTTTCTCTATTATGAGCCTGAAACTAAAATTTGACATGTTTTGACATCGTTGTTTATCTGGTTGTCATGGCAATTTTTATTCAAATTCGTTACCTGTCTGATTTTTTTACTTCAATACTTCCACAAAAATACTCTTTTCCTCGTGGCCATTTACAAAAATTTGCTTTTAATTTAAATAATTTCCCGTTCTTATCGCAAATGCGTCGTCGAGCGCGGAGCTCTCTAAAAAAGTATAAAAGCCGAACAATCGGCCAATAAAGGCAGTCTCGCTTCAGCTTTCAAACTAGAAGCATCTGCTAAAGGCCTTATCCTTATCCTTATCCTGCAAGCCTCTGCCTTCATCTGAAGTCGTCGCCTAGCCACGCCTACGCCTCCACCTACTAGTGCCCGCGCTATCTTTAGCCGCTGTGCGTGCTTGCTTCAAGCGCTGCGTGTGCCTACTCCGGGCGCTGCGTGTGCCTACTCCGGGCGCTGTGTGTGCCTACTCCGGGCGCTGTGTGTGCCTACTCCGGGCGCTGTGTGTGCCTACTACAAGCGCTCCGTGTACCTACTCCAGACGCTGCGTGTGCCTACTCCAGACGCTGCGTGTGCCTAGTCCGGGCGCTGTGTGTGCCACTTCCCCAAGCGCTGCGTGTGCCTACTCCAGACGCTGCGTGTGCCTAGATCAGGCGCTGCGCACCTAACACAGGCATAACCTGTGCATACTCCGTGATGCTTCTAGTTTGAAACCACATTCCATCATTTTCACCTTATTATTTTTATTTCTTTTAATTTGTTTGTTTGTTTGGTAATCCAGTGTTTTTCAACACATCTTGCTTTAGGACCTCGAATTTTCGTTGGTTAATCTTCACTTTTTATATGTGCCTAGATCAGGCGCTGCGCACCTAACACAGGCATAGCCTGTGCATACTCCGTGATGCTTCTAGTTTGAAACCATATTCCATCATTTTCACCTTATTATTTTTATTTCTTTTAATTTGTTTGTTTTTTTGGTAATCCAGTTTTCTTGAACACATCTTGCTTTAGGACCTCGAATTTTCGTTGGTTAATCTTCACTTTTTATTTTTATTTCAGACACATCTCGTTAGTAATCTTGCTGATCTCTGGCTTTTAGCCCTAAGGCTCTGGCCGTTCTTAATCTTTACTTAAGTCATAGCGACTAAAGCTTGCTTAAGATTGATTTCTTTATCTGTATCTTCACTTGGGAGCGGCTGACTACTCCCTTCCAAATTCTAAAACAAAACTTCATCTAGTTTTTCAACTTATCTGGATTATATTTAGACCTGCATATAACGCTTCACTTACATTCATCACTTTAATATTTTTATTCTAGATAACTTAAAGAGGTACAATTTTTAATTAAATTTTTATTTCTTAAACTTAACTTTGCACTTAATTATAACATACTTTAATGCTTAACTTGCCCCTAAGTTCATCAAGTGCAAAGTGATAGCTAAACTCTCATTACTAGTCTATGTGCTTGAAGACCCTAATGGAGTTAGAGGCAAGTGGCACATCAAAGATGTAAAATCATAAATTTTCTTAACTTTTATTAACTGTTAATTTGTATATATGTATAAATATCACCATCATTTTCAACATATTATTTTTATTTCTTTTAATTTGTTTGTTTATTTGGTGATCCAGAGTTCTTCAACACATCTCGCTTTACGACAAAGTCTCTCGAAAACAACGTTGAAAGGGTTGGGAGTGTGTCGACGAGGGTCGCGTACCTGATATTCAGAACTATCAAATGGTATTCGGTGAAGGTCATACAGGTTTACGCACCAACCTCGGCACATCCCGATGAGGAGTTGGAAGAAATATATGAGGATATTTCTAGAGCCATGAATTCATTCATCCAAACATGCATTCATCCAAAACCCACTTTACGGTGTTGTTGGGAAACTTCAACGCAAAACTAGGCACAAGAAAAGGCGGTGAGCTGAAGTTAGGGAAATTTTGAGTAGTACTCTAGGGGCCAGCAGCCGGCCGACTTTATGGAGTAAGAGGGACTCTTTATGATGTATTTTTTCTTCCAAAAGCGGCCAAAGTTGTCGAGCCCCGACCGTTCGACAAAAAATGAGATTAACTTCATTATAAAGACCAGACGCCAACTGTTCAGTGATATCTTAGATATCGCGAGGGTGAAAACTGGCAGTGATCACCGAATGGTTAGAGGCACACTGAACTTAAACGTTAAATTGGAGAGGTCTCGTCTAGTGAAGTCAACGCTCCGTCCCCCTCGTGCGCTAATCCAAGGTCCCGAAAACTTTTAACACGAATTACAAGACCGTTTTCAGTGCCTAGAAGACTACAATACAGTGGACGATATGAATGACAAGCTTGTGGAGACTTTACATGCGCTAGGAGCTATGTTCTGCAAGACTCGCCGCAGAAAAACACAAAAACTCTCCGATCACACTCTTAATCATTTCTTATATTTACGCGAACACTACACATTTAAATAATACTAGTTTTTACGGAATTTATCGCGTATATTTAAATTTTTAAATACCCGAAGTTTTGAGAGCTTTACAGCACCCATAGTCACGGGAAGGACTGAGATGTTCAACGTCCAGATGTCATAGTTAACCGCGGTTACCATAGATTAAAATTTAACTTTTGTTCCGATCTACTTTTGTTCAGAACATATAGCTGATGTGAACAATCGACGATCCGCGAAGTCTGCAGTCTGTGAACACGTACAGGATCGCCCCCGTCACTACATCATCCTTCCCGTGACCATGGGTGCTTTAAAGCTCTCGAAACGTCTGATATTAAAAAAGTTAAATATACGCGATAAATTCCGTAAAAACTAGTATTATTTCAACACTCTTAATCTCATGGATGTTAAACGGGCGATGAAGCTCCAGTCGTCAGCAAATTTGACAGCATAGAGGCAACTGAATAGACAGATCTCCAATGAGTGGGTACGCAACGTATTTTTTCCTCATACATGCCGGCGGCCGGTGCAGGCGGCGCGGATAGTGGACGGAGCGTTATGTGAAATCATACAAAGCAAACTAAAATCCGTTGCGTGCCATCCGTGCGGTGCGTCCGGCGCGGGCCAGTGGATGCGCACCTTTAAATGACTTTCTGTTGCCGAACTTTAATGTGAAGTACTTAATAAATGATCTCATTATTTGCAAAGAAATTATTTTGAAAGTAACCAGATGGACCCCATAAATAGATGGACTTTTGCCAATGGCGGTACACAATTTTAATATAATATTATGCGCTATGCATGAAAAGCACGTCAAATGTGCGGGACATTTGGTATTAGGATTGTCGATGCCATTTGCTCTCTACCTGCCAATCATCACAACTATGAGTATTTATTTATTTAATATTTAATAATGTTTCCTTCATTAATTATTATGTATTTGGATTGTATATATTGATGAGGGTGACCTTGATTTTTTATACCTCAAATAATTGTTGTCTAAAATTGTTTTAAAGGAATCGATAATGCGATTTATGTGTTTGTTATTACTAAATTTAAACAAAACATTTTTATAAATTCACGACAGAGGAAAATTTTTCTTTTATTAGCTTAACGTTACCCATTTCAGCGCTCATTACCACAGTGGACCAGCTATGGGAGCGTGTACAAATGGCTGCACAAAAAATTACTGAAATAAGACATGCAAGCAGAATAAAGCGAGATTCATGAGAAGCTGTAAAGCATGTAGTAGAGCTCATGGTGGCCACTTTGAACACCTTTTGTAACATTTATATTAATTTAATAAAAAGGTATTTCAAAATTGTTATTTTCTCTTATTTTCTTTAATTTTTAAATCCCACTGTTATGAAATTATCATTTTAGGTTAAATACAGATAATGATGTAAATTTTAGCACTATTTATTTATTTTGTATTAAATGCTGAAAATACAATGATTTATACCATTTCGAAATCCCAATAAAATAGGCATGTTTTTTCTTTAGCTGGCGATTTCTGGACTTAGGAAAATATAAGCAAAACATGAAACTTGAATTAGAACTTTTTATGAGCTGAGATGATGATGATGTTGTTTTGTAAAACATTATTTGTTGTTTACATCCTCAATCAGGTTTTCTACTGCAAGCAGGAACGTCTTCTATGAACTTTACCATCACCATTTAGTATTTATTTAGTCATGAAAGCTTTAGTCTTATTTAGTAGAAATACTAAATTGCATAGTATACATCATATTAGGTGGATTTGTTACCGCATGATGCATGTCAGACGCAAGCGAACTACCAAATTCCAATGTTTACCAATAGTAAACATTAACAGAAACAGAAACTTTTTTTATGCAATATAGATCAGTTTATAAATAATATTTATTGAAAATCTCTTTTCAAGATTTACTAAAAATAATAAATAACAAGTATTTTCTATTTTATGAGATGACTTTGTCCATTTAGGTGTCTGGTGATGACGTAGTTTCACGGTGATCTGCTGGAGGCTGGAATTCAGTCGTATGATTCATAATAAATAATTCAAGGTCTTATGAATAAAAGGCACTTACATATAATTTTACGTTTTATATATAATTCAAAGCTTATATTTTTCTTAAAATTCTTAACATTTTACTACTTAAATATACATTATAAATATATATTATATACAATATAATGGAATGTAAAAAATAACAAGTTAATAAAAAGGAATGTGTACTTGTAAAAGGTTATAAAAGCGTCCGGAAAGGGAAACTGGTCATTTTATTGCATGTTGTTATATGTACCTCAGAAAAAATCGACTATGAAATATAAATGAAGCTATTTACTACTATAACTGCACATAATAAGACAGGCCTAATATATTATATCTTTTTTTAGGAACGAAATCAATTTACGAATTTATCGCGTTTTTTTTAATCCAGAGCTTTGTTCAATCGTGTAATATTTTTAAATCGCTTAGAATGCATTCTCATTAAAATCTTAACTCTGAAAAATGTAAAATTCAATTTTCATTTTAGTTAGGTGCCAATAGTTTTTGAGGGAAACTAAACCCGGAGATGGGCAGTAGCATCTTCCTGATAACAGTTTACAAGAAAAACTGTGGTTTTCAAACTATGGCGTATTATATCTCCTCTGTTGAAATTGACAAATAAATTCAATGCTAGAAATAATAAATGGCTCCTAATCCCTGGGGGCCCTGCTGTTCTTCACTATGATGGCAATCAAGTAAGGTGAGATATCCCTGTTGAAGAAATACAGACAAACTTCGACTCTGAGTCGCGTCTAGGTTGCTGTTTTCGAAAGCTGGTTTCCGACATGGCTTTTGTATCACAGAACACATAATAATATTCATGTCCTCCAGAATTTCGGTCACGGTGGCTAGTCTCAATAGAGACTAGCCATCTACTAGCCATGCAGGACAGGATTAAAGTCCCCGAGTGTATGCGCAAACACATGTGCACTCTCTATTCGTTCATTCTCATGTTCTATCTATCTCCGGTTGTGTCGGATAACCGTCGATGGGACGGTTACCCGACATAACCGGAGATAGATCACGCGCAGGGTTAGTGAATTTACATGCAATTACAATTACAATTGCAATTTACGTTTGAAAGGAATGGGGATAAATACCGCCAACTGTGTGACATGGGATGCTACTGAGAATTTTGTGACAGCAAAACCCAGATTTTGGCCATACCCAAGGTTTGAACCCGAGACCTCATGATCTGTTACCCCGTTTACGATCTCTATACTAACGTAGCAGTCAAATATACCACATATGTAGCCTTTGGCGGGTTATATAGAAGACAGGAGTATAACTGCCGTATTGTCTGCTATATGTGAACTAAGCGAAAACCTTCGATTTAATCTAAATTTTGGGTGGTGTTAAGTCCCTTCATTGGTATCGTTGAGACAGTCGATATTACGAGAACATAAGAGATGTCTATCCGAGTAAAAAATCGGTGCAAGAAACCTAACTAAGTATAAAGAGGTGAAAAACGTCAAATTCTTGAAACCATTCACTAGTTCAGTGGATGCGGATACGATATTGACATCAATGAAAAATACATTATACATATTTACTTTGCCGTATTTTACTATAGCAGAATACCTGGAGGACCTTATTCATTGAATAAGGTCCTCCAGGACCTTAGTAGTGTTTCCCTATGGACAAGTCTTAAGCTGAATATAGACAAAATAGAAATAACGTGTAACATTTATAATACACCTATACTGGTTGTTTTTGGAAACATTAGCTTGTAGTTGTTAACGAATTTGTGTACTAATGTATGTAAAATTTTTGATTAAGTAAGTCTACCTTCGACCAGAGGTCAATCGACGAATCCAACTCGGCCGAGCTGCGTTTGTGTAACTGCGCAAAGGTTTTTAACCGATATTCATCAAAATATTAGTACAAAGGTGTTACAACCGGTGCGTATTGCTTGTCAAACTGAAACTGACCTGTGAAACTGAAAGTGGTCCCTCACTGTTGGTGGTATTACGCACTGGCAGCGAAATGGTTCGTGTACACACACTGCTTGTGCGTCGCCATTTTCTTTTCCGAACTTTGCTTTCGTGTACTGTTTTTCTTCTAGATAATGATATAAATATTATTTCACTATTATTTATTTATTATTTTTTTCTTTGATCTATACTTTCAAATTATTTCATACCACAAAAATTGGTAGTAGATTACTGTGGATGTACCACCTTTTCTGTTTTTCTATACAGAATTAATAGGAATATAATCCTTATTTTTTGCTTATTTAAAAAAAATACCTCTACACTAGAATTTTCTCCTGTATCGTGGGTTCTGTTTACATACATAAATTTCACAAGGACAAACATACAGACCCGGACAAATTATTTATAGGTCATACAAATACTTTTTCCGTTGCCAAGCTACTGCGCCAAGGAGCTGTTATTCATTCTGATTATTAATTTATTCCATTATTTACTGTACTATCGACAAAGTTACAAATAAAAATTTGCGACAGAATGTTGTATGCATTATTGCATGATGATGGCAGTTAAACATAATTATTAAATCAATTTTACTATCCAGGCAGTCACTTATTCAAACAAAGCTTTGTTTTTCCTGGGGTTTATGTTATTTTCAAATTTATACAGCAAACTAAAGCACTTCAGATTCATATTTTATTTACTAACACCTATATAATAATTTTTGTACGTATTCGTCGACGAGTAAATGCAGGAAATAAAGTAAATGGGGCTTTACACTCTATTGTGAAAAGTCAAAATGTGTGAAAAAAGGCGCTTATTTCAATTAAAATGTAATAGTGCTGTATTAGTCCCTACTTTAACGTATGGTAGTGAAAATTGGGTGTGGCAGAAGAAGCTCGAGAGTACAATAAATTCAGTAGAAATGCGACAGCTAAGGAGTATGTTAGGGCTGAATCTGAGTGACAAGGTGAGAAACAGTGTGATAAAATAAGCATGTGGTTTACAAGATGATGATGTGACCAGGATTAAGAAAGGAATGCTTCGGTGGTTTAGTCATGTAAAAAGAATGAATGAGGAAAGACTGATAAAGCAAAGATACGCTGCAGATGTGAATGGAAGAGTCAGGAAAGGACGCCCTAGGAGAAAGTATGCCGGCCTGTAATTGCTCGTATAAGGGAGCGTTGATAAAATAGAGCGGGTTTGCTGGCGGGATGTTAACTGGAGAGCATACAGTAGCAGTTAGATGAGCAATAAATAACACTTCTTGAGAGTTTCTTCTTATTTTATTTCTTGATTCCTTATTATTACATTGCCGGATTTGGAATGTTTTACCACGAAAAAACGCCCCTTTTTTTATAAGCGGCTGTAACCAATCATAATTAAGAAAAAATCGCACACGGCATTAGTGAATCTATTGACCAATCAGAGCACAGAATAACCCTTTCTAAGAGAGATTTACAATATTTTTAATAAACGTGGTAAAACATACCTTACAACATTTATATTTATTCCTAACGATAGATACAACTTATTTCTATTATTCTAAAACTAAATTATTCAATAAACCTTTATTTTACACTTATAAAAAATAAAAATAGCTTCGCGGTCGCTTCACGGTTTAGCTCCGGAGTAGGATAGTATTTTTTGCCGAACATACAAGTAAGGATCTCCTAGGTGTGCGTTATCTGTAGTTAGCAGTGGCTGCAAATAACCGCCGGTTCGACAAACTCCGCCGATCGTTGAGTCCCGTGATTCCGTGAGGCGTCGAGGTCACCGGCCCCTAGGTGATTCTTGGCACTTTATGCGCTCCGTGCATCCTGTGCCTAGTCGCGTACTAAAGTGCCACCGTTGCACTTCCCCCAATCCTTTTGTGGTAAAAGGAGTAGGCAGTGCCCCAAGAGATTACGCCAACGTAGTTGCTACCTCCATCCGCGTCGCGCATTACAGCCGATCGGCTGGATTTAGACAGGGCCATTAGTAGACGACTGACTTAGGTAGGTTCGCCATGTCCGATAAGGACAACGACAAGGGGGGAGCCACCACCGAGATCTAGAAAACCACCGGACCGAACTAGTGTTCTGGAGCGACCTATAGCATACCGGGACATCTTCAACCCAGAAAGGACTCGAGTAGTGTCTTCCTACTCGCAGATCCCTACTAGGAAGCCCCTATCTCCAGGGAAAGGACCCGCATCGAGGACCGCGCTCTCGCCCATCGTACCTGAAGGTACGACGGGGCTGGAACCGGTCCCCCAACAGCAGCGGGCTAAGAAGTCTTGGAGAAGGCACACTCCGCCTGAGACTGCAGCATCAATGCAGGAGAAGAGGAAGTGCCTAGGATCCTCCAACTCCTCGGACTATTCGTCATCCGAGGAGGAGCTAATCCAAAGGCCGATAAGGAGATCGCCACCGAAGTCGCCATCGCCGACCAAGACCACTCCCCCTAGATCAGAGGAACACCACTCCAGCATGGAAGCTGTAGATCTAGAGCAGGGAGGAGAAGGGTCGTATGGTTGGAGTGCCACAACATATGCGACCTTAGCTCCAAATACATCGGCTGGACACTCGCCGTCCACGTCGCCGAAGAAGACTACCGTAAATCCGTCCGGGCGTCCGCTGGATGATGGCCAACGGCCATCTACTAGCTACGCCCATATGGTAGCGGCGCCAGCAGTGCCACGACCCAAACCGGCGGCAGCGTCTTCTGATAAGCCTGCCGACCAGGAGGAGAAGACCAGATACCCGCCCATAGTGGCCGAAAGCCTCCCGGACTGGACGAGGCATTTCAAGGAGCTTAATAGAATGTTAGGCCACCCGTTGAATGCCCGTCCGTTCGGGAAGGGGGTTCGTTTCACACCACAAAGCGCCACCGAATTCAGGACTGTTCAACGCTACATGGTTGAACTTTCCAAGGCAACACCCAGTATCTCGTGGTACTGCTATACCCCGGATGAAGACAAGCCCACCAAAGTGGGCATCCGGGGCCTACCAATGGGAACCGACACCAGTACCATCGAGGAGGCCATAAAGGCAAAGGGCTTCCCGGTCAAATATGTGAAAGCAATCCCACCGAGAAGGGGCAGACCAGGATGCGTATACTTTGCCCAATTCGACCACCTGAGCCTGGAGCAGCTTAAAAGACTCTACGAAGTTGACGAACTACTCTTCATGAGAGGAGTAGTTATTGAGGCCTGGCAAAGAAAAGCCGGACCGGCACAATGCCACCGCTGCCAGGCCTTTGGACACGCCTCAGCAAATTGCTTCAGGCCGGTGAAGTGTGTACGCTGCGCCGGGGAGCACATAGCGAGCCTTTGCCCTCGGGGTAGAGAGGAGGAACCCACATGTGCCAATTGTGGCAAAAATCATACTGCCAATGACCGTCGCTGCCCAGTCCTGAGGAGGACTGCACGGAGGCAGGGGATAACCTTACCGGGGCTACTCCCGGAGGACCCGAAAAGGATCCCCCAGAGTCGCCCAAAAACCATCACCATCCAGAAAGACGGGTGGGCCACCATCACGGGGAAGGGCAGACAACCACCCCCCCCCCCCCCACCCGTACCACACAAGGAAACGGTGGAACCCACAGAGGAAAGGGCAACCACCGGGGCGACCCTGCAACCTCCCGCCAACCCTGCCACAGAACGGCAGCCCTCCAAGAAGAGGAGGCGGGAGAGAAGCCGAAAGAAGTCGCAGCCTCCTCGGGCTGTTACCTCTACCCCGACACCAGGACCAATAGCGCCTCAGGCGCAGGTTATAAAGGAGACCACCCAAAAGGGCGTGAGTAGAGTGCAGGAGAGGGCTCCACCGGAGGAGAGAGCCCGAGCTACACACAGAGCGCGCTCTACTCAAAAACAAGAAGTCCAACGCCCGAGACCAGTACCAACGCCTTCAGATAGGAGACCACCGACGGCCGGCCTCGAAACAGCTGATGCAATCCAGCGCTTAGTTGGTATTGCCATCGAGGTCGGCACGCAAGTCCTGGCCGACATCAGAGCCGGGACGGATCCAATAACAGCGATCATGAAGGCGCTGGCAAACCTCCTGGCCAGACATTATGGAGGATAATAACCTGCGCCTAATGTACTGGAACCCGGACGGAATTCAGCAGAAGCTGCAGGAACTCCGCACTGTCGCCCAGCAACAGGACATACATATTATACTGCTGGGCGAAACAATATTGAATCCCAAAACGCGCATAAAGCTGCCAAACTTCCACATCTATAGAAGGGACGAGGTCACTTCTCGAGGGGCCGCCTATAGAGGGACGGCGGTTCTAGTGAGGAGGGACATCGTCCACCAAGAGCTGGATCTACCATCCTTCCAGACTATGCGCTCAATCGGCATAAGAATGGAGGCGGCGGGCGAGGAACTAAGAATATACGCAGCATACCGCCCGCCAGGGACTCCATTCTGCTCCTCAGACATCCGGACGGTAATGGAGGGCGATACTCCTGTAATCATCGCCGGGGACCTGAACGCCAAACACCCGGCGTGGGGGTCCAGAGTGATCACCCCGCCGGGTCGTGAGCTATATGAAGACGCTGAGAAGAACCAGTATGACGTTCTAGGTCCCGAGGAGCCAACACACGTTCCTACCGACCCAAGGAGGCACCCGGATGTATTAGACATCGTGCTCACTAGGAACGTCAACTATCCGATAGTGGTAGAAGTGCTGTACGACCTCCCTTCACAGCACCTCCCGTTACTGATAACCCTTGGCCTAAAGGCGGTGACTACGCCGCCTAGAGCTTTTAAAACCCGTGTCGACTGGAGGCTCTACTGTCAACATCTTCAGCAGAGACCTCCAGCACACCAACCTATATGCACAGCGGACGACGTAGAGGCCGCTGCAACTAGAATCACCAATAACATCAAGGAAGCCCTCCACGCGGCTTCTACGGTCGTCCCGATTACAGCAAGGCGAGACGATCTGCCGCGTGAGATATGCGTGCAGATCAAGCGCAAAAGAGCGCTGAGAAAGCTCTGGGCGCGTACTCGCTGCCCCAGGATCAAAACGCAGCTGAACACCCTAACGGAGGAACTGTCGGTTTCAGTCCAGGCCTTCAGAGGCGAAGCCTGGGATCGGCGCATCCAGAAGGCGGAAGAGAGAGATGTGTCGCTTTATAGACTAAACCGACAGTTGACCAAATCCAGACCTCCCGTTTGCCCGCTGACTGATAATACGGGCAAACGATGCTACGATGCCAAGGGCAGAGCGGATATCCTAGTCGAGCACTTCGAGGAGCAATTTATGCCGAACACAGCAAGTGCGGAGTTCATGGAGCTTCATGCCCGGAAGGAAAGTCGCGTACAGGGAGTTCCTGTCGTCGCCCGCGCCACCTCTTGCAGGAGATTGGTTCATCTCCCCCCGCAGAACTGCGGAGGACAGTAACCTGCCTGCAACCGAGGAAGGCGCCGGGGCACGACGGGATTACCAACGCTGCACTCCGACAGTTGCCCAATAGAGTCATAGTAGAGCTTGGTCGACTCTACAATGGGATATTGCGGACATCCCACTTCCCGGAGGACTGGAAGAAAGGCAAAATCATCGTCTTGCCGAAACCCGGGAAGGACAGGCGTAGAGCTGCCAACTACAGGCCGATCACGCTATTACCACATATAGCTAAACTGTTCGAAAGATTGCTGCTAAGACGTCTCCGTCCGTGCATCCAACTTCGGGCGGAGCAGCACGGATTCAGGAGGGGTCACTCCACAGTCACACAACTGACTAGAGTGCTGCACCTGCTTGCGGCAGAGTACAATCGTGGCCGCATATCGTTGGGCGTCTTTCTCGATATCGAGAAGGCGTTCGACCGGGTGTGGCACGCAGGATTATTATATAAACTGGAACAACAGACCAGTGTCCCTCCTGCTATATTGCGGCTAATAGCGTCTTTCCTGGAAGACAGGAAGTTCTACGTCTGCGTAGAGGACGCCGAATCCGCAACAAGATCCATCAAAGCCGGCGTCCCACAGGGCAGCTGTTTGTCTCCAGTCCTGTACGCGGCTTACACCAACGATATACCTACACTGGCAGGCAGGCTTCAAGAGTGGGAGGACGACGTCGAGCTGGCGCTATTCGCGGACGATAGCGCCTATTTCACCTCGTCCAGAAGAGCCCACATAGCCACTGCCAAGATGCAGCGTCTGCTGGACCTGCTGCCACCATGGCTGGACGAGTGGAGGATGGTCGTCAACGTTGGTAAGACGATCGCTCTGCTCACTCGCCGTCTCAGGAATTTACCACCTCCGCTGACCCTCAACGGCCAGGAGATTGCGTACCAGAAGGCTGTAACTTACCTTGGGTGTAGGATCGACAGGACGCTGCGCATGACCGCGCACGTCGACTTCGTCGTCCGCCGGGCCCGATGTGCGCGGGCGACGCTCTTGCCGGTCCTGGCATCCAAGCTGCCTATAAGAACCAAGCTCCGGATATACAAGATGTATATCCGGACTATTATCACCTACGCTGCACCGGCCTGGTACGCACTTCTGAGCGACCCTCTGAGGCGGCGACTACAGGCCCAGCAGAATCTGACATTAAGGACGATCGTCGGAGCAGGTCGCTACGTCCGGAACGACGTGATAGCGGCGGATTTGAAGATCGAGAACATCATCGACTTCGTGGCCCGGTTAGCACGCGGCATGTTTGACCGTGCCGATAACGGGCCACATGAACATCTCAACGGCTTTGCGCCGTTGCATACCCGGCCACCGGACGGGCGACCTCTTCCAAGAGAACTCCTCTCTATATGTGATTAGAGAGTTGAGTAACAACCCACAATGCCGCAGAAAGGCCAACCCAGACTCAACCAGATAACCACCTTTTTCCGTAGTTGGTTAACTACGGAAACAATACAACACCTAATACGGAACAAACCCGGTATGCTATTTAGCCTAGAATAGGCAACAAGGACTGTCCCATAATAATGGGACATGAGGACACCCGGGTAATGGGGGTCACCCCGAGGCCCGATACCTGCACGTACGTCAGTGCGTGAAGACGACATTCAACATACAAGTAGCGCCGCCAAGGGGTAGGAATGTACAACACTTTTTTTTTTTTCAGGAATAATGCTTAAGAATCTATACAACATTTTTTCATAAAATTTAAATCTTTCTTATAATGAAATGACATTATATAGAGATTAATTGACATATTAATGTTTCTTTTGAATTACTTTAAAGGAAAAAGAATTATATTAATCACCTATATGTTAATAGCTCTTAAAGTTATGATAAAAGAAATCTTACTAGAAAAATAAGCTTATACTTGCGTCTAATGTTCTAATCAGACCTAAATAATATTAAATAGATTCATATAAGTTACTTTAAGATAAGAATAGAAGTGTTTAATTTACTTCCCTGTTTTCAGCACTAATCAGTATTTACACTTAGCTTTATTTTACGAATAGGAAACAATTAAGATTAAATACTATCACTTAGTTTTAAATCACTGATAAGAAATAATTAAGATTAAATGTTCGAATTCACTTTGTTGTCGCTAACATTCTCCCCCACGGTGCGTAGCACTGCATCCTCTGGAGGCGACGACTCCGCTGGCACCAGCACGATGACACGTCGAGTTGGACGGCGAAGTATTCCACCTGATGTCCGCACGTCCAGCATCCTGGTTCTTCCGTCTGGTCCGGGATAGGTTTTGACGATTTCACCGCGAGGCCATGAGTTTCGCGGTAATGTGGCGTCCACTATTAGCACGATGTCTCCTTCCCTTGGGTCTCTGATTTCTTTCCCTTCGAGTTTCCTTGGCATCAGGAGAGGTAAGTATTCTTTAATCCACCTTTTCCAGAAGTGGTCTGCGAGTCTCTGGGTGGTTCTCCAGCTTGCCTTTCCGATGAGCTCCGTGTCGCTGAACTCTCCCGGCGCCATAGCTCCGCATGATCTTCCCAGCAGAAAGTGGTTCGGTGTTAGGCTCTCCTCGTCTCCTGGGTCCATGCTGATCGGGGTGAGAGGTCTCGAGTTGACGATGTGTTCAACCTCAGTCATTAGCGTATGGAGTACTTCCTCGGGCGGGCTCTTCTCGTTGAGGACTACTGCTAGCGCCGTTTTGACTGTTCGTACGAGCCTCTCCCAGGCGCCTCCCATGTTTGGAGCTCCCGGGGGGATGAACTTCCACTGGATGCCCTTTTCCTGTGCGGCCTCTTCTAATTCCCTTTTCACTCCGACGAAATTAGTTCCGTTGTCGCTATATATGGTTTTCGGAGTTCCTCTTCTGGCTGCCATTCGTCGGAGTGCCATGATCATTGAGCTGGTGCTGAGGGAAGGTACCAGCTCTAAATGTACTGCTCTACTTGTGAGACAGGTAAATAAGGCTCCCCAGCGCTTCTCGTTCCTTCTTCCGATGGTGACTTGCATCGGCCCGAAGTAGTCTACAGCTGTGCAGGAGAACGGAAATTGATGATGCTGCAATCTTTCACTCGGCAGATCTCCCGTTGGTGGTATCTCTGGTGAACTCTTCTTTGTCTTGCACCATTGACAGCTGTGTGCGACCGCTTTTAGAGTTGCTCTTAAACCAAAGATCCAGAACCTTTGACGAATTTCGTTCATTACTGTAGCGGTGTTTCCGTGAAGGCATTTCCTGTGATAGAGTTGTATTATTAGACGAGTTATTTTTTGTTTTCCGTCTAAAATGATAGGATTCATTATTCTTCCGTTTTGATCGTGGAATTTCATTGTTCTTCTCCTTAATTTAATTATTCCGTCGTCTCCAATGTAAACGTCGATTTTCTTGAGTCGACTCGAATTTTCTAATGGCTTTTCTGACTTCAGTTTTCTTATGTCTGCTGCAAAACTATCGCTCTGGCTTATTTTTATTAATATCTCTTCGACCTTTTTTAGGTGTTCTGCTTCTATGGGTGAGTATAGGCGCTTATTTTCACTTCTGCTGATCGACGGGATTGAGGTTTGTGCTTCTTTCTTCTGGATTTTTTGTGGTTTCCAGGATTCATCCTTCTGGTGTGCGGCGGTGGTGGTCGCTTTACGGCTCTTCTTTAGTAGGTGTGCAAAGGCGATCACTCTGGCTGTAGTGCGCAGCAGTCGCTCCCAGCTCGAGAACCTTTCTAGGTTTAGTAGAGTGTCTTCTGCTGCCATTGTTGCCAACGCCTTTTGCTTGCTTTTTTCTTCTGGCATAACAATTTCTGGCTTGAAGTCGTGGAATGGCCATTCTTCTTCTGGTCGACGGAGAAATGACGGGCCTTTGAACCATCTGGCGTTGTGGTCGAATTCGATTGGGGCTCCCCCTCGTGGCGTCGTCCGCTGGATTCTCCTTGGTTGGCACCCATCTCCAGTCTTCTGGCTTGGACCTTTCTTCGATCTCGGCGAGTCGGTTGGCCACAAAAGTTTTGAACTTCCTTGGTTCTGACTTTATCCACTGCAGTACTGTGCTGGAGTCGGTCCAGTAAACCTTCTTCGATATGTCGAGATCTGATTCCTCTTCGATTGTGGCGGCTAGTCTGCTTCCGAGTAAGGCCGCTTGTAGCTCTAGCCTCGAAATTGACACAGTTTTCGTCGGTGTTACCCTTGCTTTGCCGGCGATCATGGAGACATGGACCTTTCCTCCGGGCTCTACTATTCTCCAGTAGGCTACTGCTGCATAGGCTTCTTCACTCGCGTCGGAGAACGTGTGTAGCTGTCCTTTTCTGCTTTTGGGTGAGACGCATCTCGGGATCTTCAGCCTTGTTAACGTTGAAACTTCTTCCAGGTATTTCATCCAGGCTTCTTTTTGATGTTCGTTGATTGGTTCATCCCAGTCTATTTTCTTTCGCCAGATGTCTTGGATTAGTTTCTTTCCTTGTATTAGAACTGGTGTAGCAAAACCCATTGGATCGAAGGTGGACATTACTGCGCTTGTGACTTCTCTTTTTGTTGGAGTCCTTCTGCCGTCTTGCAGATCTTCCGGCGTGTTGCGTAACCCGACGTTGAAGGCTAATGCATCTTCTTTCACCAGCCATCTTAGTCCCAGAGTCTTCTCTTCCTTGGTCAGTTGTAAGGAGTTTTCTTTGTTTGTGTCTTCTACCTCTGATATTACCCCCCGAGTTGTTGCTGGCCCATCCTTTCAGATGAAAGTTTGCTCTTGCGTGAATGTGTTTCACTTCATTGGATATCTTCTTTGCTTCGGCTGTAAATGCGAAGTTCTGCAGATAGTCGTCCATGTAGTGATTTCTCTTAATTGCTTTCACTGCTTCAGGATGAGTGTTCTTAAATTCCTCTGCGTTCTTGTTCATTACGTGTATTGCTGTTGCAGGTGATGACGCTGCTCCGAAGATGATTGAAGACATTCTATACTCTTCAGGCTTGCCGGTTCTTCGGTTTCCGCGCCACAGGAACCTGAGACTGTCTCGGTCGTCTTCTCTGACTTTTACTCGGAGAAACATGTCTTGTATATCTGCCATGACGGCTACTGGTCCCTCTCTGAAACGCAGCAGTACTCCGAATAGTGATTGTAGCAAGTCTGGGCCCGAGAGCAAGGCGTCGTTGAGGCTCTTTCCTTCGTACTTGGCAGCTGCGTCGAACACTATTCTTAGCTTCTTCTTGACTGGGTGTACAACAGCGAAGTGGGGTAGGTAGAATGTCCTTCCTTTGTTAGAGGTTTCTGGAGCCTTCTCTGCGTATCCTTTTTCGATTAGACTCAGGATCTGCTCCTCGTAGTGCTTTCTTGCTTCTTGATCACGATCCAATTTTTTCTCGATGCTGACCAGGCGTCGAACAGCTTGATTGTAGTTGTTGGGCAGGCGTTCATCTTCTTTTCTCCACAGGAGACCCGTTTCATATTGACCGCTTGGCAGTTTCTTGGTAGTTTTCTCGAGGGTTTCTAATGCTCTTCTGTCGCTGTCGTTAGATGGTGAACGATTTTGGATCCCTAGAGACTCTAGTTGGAAGTGTTCTCGGACGAGGTCTTCTATGTCTTCCTCGCCAGTGGTCGCTCTGCCATAATGAGTGAAGTGCACTGTGGCAGTTGTTCCTGTTTCACATAGTAGTAACACCCACCCTAAGTTCGTGAGGGAAGCTACAGGATCTGATGGTTTGCCCTTCTTCAGTTTTCTTGTCACTATCAGTCCCCAATTGTCTTGGCCTATCGGTAGCTTGGGCCTCTCGGTGACGTAGAGGAGTTGATTTTCAATTGCCTTCAGGTGCTTACAGTTTCTCACGGTGTCCTTGTTTATGCATTGTTCAGACAGCTTCAGGTCGTCGATGGTCCTTGCTACGATAGTTCTCTTTTCTTTCCTATGAGCCCCTTTTATTTTGAACTCGATCTTCTGTGAACTATCTTTTCTTAACACCTTTCCGCCGACGGTTTCGATCGTGAGTTTTTCTTTCTTTCCTTCGACTCCGATTTTCTCAGCGATTGATGCGTCTAAGAGTGTGACCGTTGACCCTTCGTCTAGTAGTGCCAATACGCGAACTTGTCCTTTTGGGCCATAGAGGTTCACGGGGATCATCTTTAGGTATTTTATGTTTTATGTTGTTTTTGGTCGTATTGTAGCAAATATATTATTTTGCATGCTAAATGTGAACATACGAATAAACGGGTATAATATTATGCATTCCTACATGAAGTAAAATAATGGATGCCACACAGTGATCCTTTCTTGATATTTGCTATCCAACTTGCGGTCTGAAGTAACATGCAACTTTAGACTGTGGTTTCAGCCTATGTTTAACAGTGGACTTGTGATGGCCTTTTGATACTAATTTGTCTTTAAATGTACATACATGCAAAAATTTTACAAATACTTACTCGTAAAATATGAACGAAATAGAGGGGGCAGCATAATACTCAGCATTTTATTTTGAAATGAAACCAATATATGCCGAATGATTCTGTATCTCTTCTGTATCTCTAAGTTTACACTTATAAATATAATTTTAAATTACTCGTGATTGTTTAATTATCTGTTTAAGCATCAGTACTAGATAGGAATTTTACAAATTTTATTAAAAATCACTTTATCTGAGAACGGAAAATGCAAACAAGCTTTATCAATCTTTATTATAGGTAACCATAACACAAAATTAAATCTAAATCGGGTTAACACTTATATTGGGACGTCAATTACCTCAGTCACTCGTGACAATAATTGCTAGAAAGCACTCGAAACGTCGGGAATTAAAATCAAGTAAATTAAACGCGATAAAATCCTTAAAAGTAAAGTCAAGGTGAAGAGTTAATTAATTATGTATAATATTCACAATAAATTAAAAAATGTAATATTCTTATATTTTTATTTTATGTAGTCTGTCTTGGAATTTAAATAAGACCATATTTTGAATATTCAATACTTTATTAAAAGGTACTGCGTATTTAATCGATTAACCTAGATAAAAAAATATCTCAAGTCACTTTAATTAATACATTATATACATTATGAATCTGAAATTTATTCTGTATGCTGATAATATTTTTATTATAAACCATGAAATTGTACTTAATAATTTTATTGAAAAACTAATAGACTAGCTTGACATTAATAATTTGAAAAGAAAAAAAGATAAATATTATTTTATACAAATTCATAAATGTATCAATTCAAATCATAATACTAATTTTAATATACCAAAACTAAAAGAAACTACATGTACAAAATATCTTTAAAAAAAAAACGTTAGATGAATATATAAACTGAAAAAAAAAAAACAAATAGCTAACATACCCAGTAGAGTTAATAAATTGCATGTACACTTAAACACGTCAAAAACATTACAAATAATAAATCGGGAATTGCAACTTTCAACACATAATAGAGTCTATTTTACCGTACCGGACCGGTTCTGACCGGAACAGAGCATTCGTGGCCCAAAAAAATTTATTCCTGCAATATGCGGGATTCTTCTGAAACTTGTAAACCGATACTTAAAAGATTTGATGTATTTTCCCTCTTGTCACTACATATTTACAAAGTTGACGTGTTTATTTTTAAAAATAAGTCATTACTTGTTAAAGCAAGTGATATTATATGTCCTAGAAACCGACGCGGCCTAGAAAAACTTTACCTAGATGTCATTCCTAGGCCTGTTAAAAATAACAAAAACTTGACTCAATATGTTTGTTAATATATATAAAAAACTATCAAAATAATTTAAATTATTTAAGAAAGATTATATAAGAAACGTTTGTATAATTGGTTAAAAATGGAATGCTTTTATGACTTAAAAGATTTTTTAGATATTTATTAAGATTATTTTTTTCGATTTAAATAATTAATTTATATTTTAATAATATAGCTAGCTAGCTAAACACGACTGCACTATATCAATTGTAACATATTTTTATACCGTGATTTTTGCAAATAAATATTTATGATTTATGACCAACTGATACAATAACGTAGAGTTTAGTACGTACGTAACGTATCTACAATGGAATGAGCAGAGTTCTTTAGATTTATTAATATGGAAAATAACATCCTTAATAAATTTACTACCAACTTCTTATACAAAAGCGATATCACTTTCAGTTTGCATGCAATCTGCCACGAAATATGAACAAATTATCATTTCGTGCCTACACACTTTTCATGTATCGTGAACTGTTTTCTGGTTGAGGAGGGTGAGTGGATAAAATGTAACTTTCCAATATAAAGTACCTATACCCATAAAATTACTCATAAATTTTGTCAATTCTTAAAGCCAAAATGATTGAACTAACCTCGCTCATAGAAGCTTTCTGCTGCTTCTGGTTTCTTTTGGTTCTCATTGGACGGCTAAAGTTTAGGCGATGTTCGGCCGCCGAGCCCAGTGTTGAATCATTTTAGTTTTTCAATATCTCTTATGTCGCCTCTACACGTTGGCCAACACAGTGGCGAATGGAGTGGCGAATATATTGGCCGAGAGTTGGTGACGGCGTCCACACGTTGGAAGATCGTTCAGTTTACTTCGGTTCGGGCCAATGTGCGGACGAATTTATAAGCACCGTGGCGCAGTGGCTCAGCAATGAGTGGCTGCGCCGGGCGCCGCGGGTTTGATCCCGCACGGAACAAGTAATTGTATGTCCTACAAATAATTGTTTCGGGTCTGGATGTGTGTCCTTGTGCAATTTATGTTTGTAAACTGCCTGCGCGATACGGGAGAAAATCCTAGTGTGGGGATAACGTTTTTATAAAAGAATTATAAAATAATAGTGGATATTAATGGGGTTGTAAATAGATATACGATATACGATTAGCTTTATTTATTCTTTACATGCATCATAAACTGGAATAAAAACCATTAATAAGAACTTAACTTATTTTAAAGTTAAAGGAGTTATAATCGATTAGTCTATGTTTTAAAATTGGGTTTTGATTTTAAAGTTTAGCAAAATGTGTACTTGCATTTCTATCAGACATTTGATGTATATAAAAAACACCTTATAATTTATTTGGTAATTTAATTATTTTTTGAGAAAGACAAAAACAATAGCAATAAATATAATTAAGACTGACTTAATAATAGGTATTAATTATAACTTAGAACATAAATGAAAAACTCATGTCGAGCAAAGTGGCTCAGGACCATGCTTTGCGGCAGTCTGTGGAGGAGGATGTTCAGTAGTAGACTTGTGAAGAGCTGTAATTATGATGATGATTCGAAAACTTGCACGATTAAATTATAAGAAATCGACGCTTTTTTATATAGGATAGGGTGACAAACGAGCACACAGTTCACCTGATGGTAAGTGGTTGCTGTGGCCCACAGACATCTACATCTATCCTCGATTACGAATCAAGATGCAGATGCGTTATCACCCGTGAGGACTAAGATGAAATGCCTCGTTACCTTTAAAAATTGTCTCTGGTTCTCTACACTCACTATACGAAACACAGCATCACTAAGCTACTATTTTACATTGATATTCTGTGAGAGCGTGGTCCTTCCCCGGTCGAACCGACCCATTCGTGCTACAACTATACTTCTAATATAACTGCATGATTCTACCACGTATAAACGACGTGCTTCATTTTTTTTTTCATTTTAAAATTGTTCTCGTAATAATCTGATTGTAAGTAAATGTTCATTATTTTTTTTTATAAGTAGCTTATCGATTAAAACAAATGTTTAAAAATAAATTTTAAATCGCGCTAATTAAAGTAGTAGGAATGTTTAAAGTGGAAATTGGCACTAAAAGGCTAGTAATTGCATCACTAAAATTTTATATAAAATTTTAATCAGATGCGTGTAGTCACTCTGGGAGCTTGTAGCAAACTAAACGCGCGGCCAACGTGTGGACGCGGCGACCAAACTCTGCCAACAATCCTTTGATCTTTTGTAAAAAACCGACACCACACGGATCTCGCGCCAACTTGCGGGCCATCGTTCCAATACATACCAATGAAGCCCAAACACCCCGTCTACACGTTAGCCAATGCTATTGGCCACTACATTCGCCACTGTGTTGGCCAACGTGTAGATGCGTCCAAATAACATGCTATAGAGAATATAGACTATCTTCATAAAATTGTCTTGATGATGAAGTAACTTTTTTTTATAAGGGTTAATATGCCATTCCTATTAATATACATTATTTTGGCTTAAGGATAAGATATAGGCATATGGTATCGCAGACTTATCACTTACCATAAACCATATTGGGACCGCTTTTTCTTCTGAGTTGCTTAACAAAAATCTATATTTAAGGCCTACTGAGAGGTGGGGTCTAATGCTAGATTAGGCCTCATTACCATTTCTTATTAATCCGGCTATAATATACAAAAAAGTTCTTTCAAATCAGACGGATAGTTCAAGAAATTAGCGTATTTAAACAATAAGAAACATCAAAAAAGATTTTCCGCCTTAGTTTATATAGTATATATACTGAACTTTCTCTGCAAATTTGGCTGGTTAATGCAAAATAACCCTGTATAGAGCTAACATATGAGTCTTGACGCTATATAGATAGATTTGGACGAGTGAGTGTTTTTGTGAAAGTTGTTTGTCTTTGTGTGCTATTTAATTTTTCTCGTAATCATGTCATATTTGTATAAATAGAGGGCTGGTCAGTTTCTCTTCGTTTCCCGTAGATAACCAAGCCACGGCAAGTAAGCGTTAAGCTACACCACTGCAAGTGTTCAGGGTGTTACTGCCCAATCTAGACGAACTCCAAGGAAGAAAAGGAAACGTATTATCGCTGTTATCATTCCACATCAAGTAAAAGTCAAATATAGATCACAAAATATACAAATATCAAAAAAATATTTCATATTCAAGTTAAAATTTCAAGTTGTTAAATATGATAGTAATAGTAAATTCTCCAAAGTGCTGAATTTAGTTACTGCTCATGTTATACTTATTACTACAAAGAATACTATGGCACTTGAAATTTTAATTAACATTTTCGTTGTTAATTTGCTGGCTGTTTACAATAATAATAATATAATAATAATTTATTGTTTCTCACATAACTTATACAAACAAATCATATTGAAGCTCTGTAGCTCCTGGTAGTTGAAAACTGTGTTACAGGCTACAGCATCTTCCCCGTTTCAATGACACATAGTTGTAATGTGACAAAACTATTATAGCAAAAGGTATGAAAAACAAATTAATTAGAATGACATCAAAAATATCATATATTAGTAAAATTGACTTAATATTATGATTAATAATATGTGCGGTTTTAAAAATTGTATTTAATTTGTTTTACAGTAATGTAGCAGAGTAGTTAAAGTGACTTCTAGCGAAGTTGCTCTTGTAGGCAGGCAAGGGATAGCGGACCGTCCTCTTATCACTTATTTGTATTTAAGAAGCAGTACTTTTGTGATATTTACGAATAGAATGACTTAATGCTTTCAGTAATGACCAGCAACCAAATATCGGCTATCTTTTTCTTCTAAAAATATCAAGTATATATAGCGTGTACACAAATAATTACTAAGTAATTACGTCGTTAAGCTTAGCGATAGATTTTAGTTTGTTGCTGGTCCTTTATGACTTGCTGCTTCCATAACTGAACAGCAACTGAATATCTGCCGTCTAGTAGTCTAAAAATCTCCTATAAATTTATCATAAACACTAATCTTTTTTATTAACTTACAAGGTGCACAGCTTATTGATCGATATTATTTTGATGTTTCCTTTTTGTGACTCGTTGCTTTCATAACTGAACAGCAACAAAATATCTGACGTATTCTTAACTAAAAATCATCTGTAAATGAAGCATATACACAAAAATACTAAATAATGACTTGATGCAGCTTATCGGTAGATTTTATTTTGTTGCTGGTCCTTTCACATGCATGCAAAGTCGAGATAAACGGAGATCGTTTAAACAGTGGATACTATGAACCTCATTCCATTAAAAGGCACAGTGCAAATTCATAAGCTATTAAGCGTTATTCCTTATCTAAATTTCAAGGAATTAGTAGTAATCTCTAAACCAACGTCTTGAATTTACTAGAACACTTGCGGATTTTGCATATATTTAGCTAATTTACATATTGCGCTAAAATGATTAAACCAAAACACATTCGCTTACAAATATCAAACGAGATTATTTTATCTTCTTTATTTATTTGAATTTAATTCATTGATTTATTTAGACGAGAAAGGATCATAGAACCTTACATTCAAGTATAATAATTTAAATCTCGTAAAAATGAATATACATATATCTTGTCTAATATGTAAGAGGGTTTTTGGTGCAGGAAAATTTTAGCGAAACTGCATGTCGATCTATTTATTTTTAAATCAGTAAATTTAATGACGGCTGACGGTAGCAAAATTTATTTTCTCAAATACTTTAAATTTAAGTTATAAAGAGGGGACCGTATCTCTTTCTTTCTTTCTTCTTGTTCAATCTATTTACAACTACTTACATGGTAGAGCCACGCTGCAGCTATATTATGGTTGTAGCATAAATGGGTCGGCTCGAGCGGGAAAATGCCATGCTCTCACAGAATACCGGCGTAAAATAGCAGCTTAATACTGCTGTGTTTTGTATGGTGAGTGTAGAGATCTGTAGAGCCTTTTTTACTAGAATCGAGGCATTCCATCTTAATCCTTAAGGGTGACAACGCATCTGCATTTTGATTCTTAACCTCTCAACCCCCTAGCGGTCTCATGAGACCGTGGCCATATTCCGTCAAATTCCTAGCGGTCTCATGAGGTCGCGCCCACCCACAGCACTTTAACCCATAAAAAACTTAATTCTAGAGACTACTTTTCTATGATCTATAATATATCATTATATTATAATCAATATGAAATACTCTATCTTCTAGTGCAATAGAAAAACTGTTATCTTATGACTATTTATTTATAATTTACGTTCATTTCGTCAGTGAAGTGAGTGTTTTTGTATTTTTCTAGTGTTTTATTAGTGTTTCAATACAGTCTTTTATTATAAAACTGTAATGAAAAATTTTATGTGAATATAATTTATCTTTTTTACGTTAATATATTCGAGTAATATATTTTGAAATAATTGTGATCATAATATTTCAATTAAGCACATTTATAACCGTTTTTCAATCATACATACATAAACATTTACATAAACTCTCACGCCTGTCACCCACTGGATGACAGGCGTGAGAGTTTATGTAAATTTAGACTTGTCACCTACAGACTTCCATTTGGCACGATCCTGACACACCTCTCTCGCCTCCTTCACATCCATACACCTACGCATACATGCTCGTCGGTTAAGGGTACTCCTAATTTGGCCCGTTTTCAATAAATCGCCAATTCCGTCGATACATTTTCGCCTAGGACGTCCCTTTCCGACTCTGCCATTCACTTCTGCAACATAAATTTTCTTTGTCACACTTTCCTCATTCATTCTTTCTACATAACCAAACCATCGAAGCATTCCTTTCTTAA
Organism: Parnassius apollo; assembly: GCA_907164705.1. Classification (NCBI taxonomy): domain Eukaryota; kingdom Metazoa; phylum Arthropoda; class Insecta; order Lepidoptera; family Papilionidae; genus Parnassius; species Parnassius apollo. The sequence goes on along the minus strand of CAJQZP010001218.1, from coordinate 8,738,011 downwards.
TCCTGGTCACAACATCATCTTGCAAACCACACTCTTCTCTTATTACACAATTTCTTACCCTATCATTCAGATTCAGCCCTAACATACTCCTTAACGACCGCATTTCTACTCCGTTCATTCTTCTCTCGTGCTTCTTCTGCCACACCCAACTTTCACTACCATACGTTAAAGTAGGGACCAACACAGCATTGTGAATTGTCACACGTGCCTTTTTCGACACATTTTGACTCTTCACAATAGAGTGCAGGGCCCCATTTACTCTATTTTCCGCATTCACTCGTCGTTCTATATCTGTATCATATCTCCCATCCCTGATAAATACGGAGCCTAAATATACAAACTCATCTACTTGCTCGATCAACTCCCCTTCTATTCTTATTTCACAAATCGTTTTACTTTCTTCTCTTTCAAAAACCATAACCTTCGTCTTACTTGCGTTTACTTTCATACCCCTTTCTTTTAATGATCTGTTCATTAATGTAACCATCATTTTTTCAATCATATTTATTTTAATGTTATTTATTTTCCAGCTGTACCCGCGACTTCATTTTTATACTTGGTTACTTATACCTTCAAGATAGATAGACAGATCACAAAATGTTTTCCATAAATTCATAGATTATCTTAATCGCGAGTTAGAAATATTGTGTTACAGAAACCGGTTCCTCCTCTCCTTAAAGTAATCTAGTCAAAATTCTTACATTAATACAGACATACTTACGTATACAGATGTAACAGATTGACTTTCATATATGCGTATAAGCGTTTTATTACGCTTTTACACATATATGAAAGTCAATCTGCTGGACTTTTTTTTTTCTTAACTTTGTTTTAATTCTTAACAATTATCAGTAAACGAGTTGCGTTCCACCGTCGTACATGTTTTTAAAAAATCTTAATATCTCCGTTATACATACTAGCCGTGTAGTGGCGGTTGAGAATATCCACTACCCCATATCTTCCCGTGGGTGTCGTAAGAGGCAACAGAGGGAGACTGAAGCAGGCGATGGGCAGCATCTTCCTGTTAACAACTGTAATATAATAAAAAACTACGGTTGCCAACCCGCTCGCCAAGCGTGGCGACTATGGCAAATATCCCTCCATGATTAATGACGCAAACAAACGGCCACCAGTCCCCGGCGGCCCCACTATTCCTGGCTACGGCGGCGACCATGGTAACGGCGGGGCAGGGGGTGCTAAGAATCTCTGGTGGAGGTTCGGTTGCCACCTACGACGACTCGACCTGGCAACATATAACGCACACACCCTGAGGACTGACGAGAAGATACTGGAGCTGGAGGAAGAGGTAAATAAGTTGCGCTGGCATATCACTGGATTATCCAAGGTCCGAAGAGAGGGGGAGGACACGGCAATCCTCGAGTCCGGCAACTTGTTCTATCAACGGGAGGGCGACCATGTGTCCCAAGAAGGTGTCGGATTTATCGTCCACAAGTCTCTCGTCAACAACGTTGTAAAGATTAGCAGTGTGTCGACGAGGGTCGCGTACCTGATACTCAGAATCACCAAACGGTATTCACTGAAGGCCATACAGGTTTACGCACCAACCGCGGCACATCCCGATGAGGGGGGTGGAGGAAATGTATGAGGATATTTCCAGAGCCATGCATTCCTCCAAAACCCACTATACGGTGTTGATGGGAGACTTCAACGCAAAACTGGGTACAAGAGAAAGCGGTGAGCTGAAGGTAGGAAATTTGGAGTAGGGCAACGGAACCGATGGGGCCAGCAGTTTGCCGTTTATGGAGAAAGAGGGACTCTTTATGATGAATTCTTTCTTACAGAAGCAGCCCCATAGGAAGTAGATCTGGTCGAGGCCCGACGGTTCGACAAAAATTTAGATTGACTTCATTATGACGACCAGACGCCAACAGTTCAGTAACGTCTAAGTGATTGCAAGGGTGAAAACTGGCAGCGATCACCGAATAGTTAGAGGCACACCTCCTACTGAACCTAAACGTTAAGTTGGAGAGGTCTCGTCTCGTAAAGTCAATGCTCCATCCCCCCTCGTGCTTTAATCCAGAATCCCGAAACCTTTCAGCACGAGTTACGTAACCGCTTTCAGTGCCTAGAAGATTGCAATGCATTGGACGATATGAATGATAAGCTCGTGGAAACTTTCCATGCGGTCGGAGCTAAGTTCTGTAAGACCCGCCGCAGAAGAACACAAAAACTCTCCAATCACACTCTTAATCTCATGGCTGAGAGGGATGAGGCTGCAATCGTCAACAGATTTGACAGCATACAGGCAACTGAACAGACAGATCTCCAAGTGCATGCGGCGAGACTTACGCAACTTTAATACTGCTCGTATTAAAGAAGCGATCGAGCGGAACCAGGGTTCCAAAGTCTTTGCAAGAGATCTGTCTGCCAGTAAGAGCCAACAGTCAAAGCTTAAGACTGAGCATCGTTTCCGGGACACCTGAGATTTTGAGTGAGATTGAGAGGTTCTATGGGCAGCTGTACACATCATCGTTGGAGTCACATGATAATGACCCAAGATCAAGTCTTATCCGACACTATTTCGATGATATCCAGGACGTCAGTCTGAGCAAGATTAGAATGGCTCTCCACCACCTGAAAAACGGCAAGGCCCCGGGCGAGGATGAAATTACAGCGGAGCTTCTAAAGGCGGGTGGAACACCGGTACTTGAAGTCCTTAAGAAGCTCTTCAATTCCTTCCTCCATGGTGGCACTACTCCGGAGGCGTGGAGCAGAAGCAAGGTGGTCTTGTTATTTAATAAAAGGCGACAACGCTCTCTTGAAGAACTACAGACCGATTTCCCTTCTAAGCCGCGTCTACGTGCTGTTTTCGAGAGTCATTACAAATCGTCTCGCACGCAGACTCGACGACTTCCAGCCTCCCGAACAAGCCGGTTTCCGAAAAGACTTCAGTACCATAGACCACATACATACCCTGCGGCAGATTGTACAGAAGACCGAAGAGTACTATCTGCCACTTTGCCTGGCGTATATGGACTATGGTAAAACCTTTGAATCCGTCGAAATTTGGGCGGTGCTACAGTCCCTTCAGCGGTGCCAAGTTGACTGTCCGTATATAGAAGTGCTGAAGTGTTTGTACAGTAGGGCTAAGATGGCTATCCGAGTATAGAACCAGAGCTCGAAACCTATCCAACTGCATAGAGTCGTGTAAGACAGGGTGACATTATATCCCCGAAACTCTTCACCGCTACATTGGAAGACGATTTCAAGCTACTGGACTGGAAAGGATACGGTATTAACAACAATGGCGTGTACATCACTCACCTATGATTTGCCGACGATATAGTTCTTATGGCTGGAGGACTTAAGCACTATGCTCAATGACCTCAAATGACCCAACGGATAGGTCTTAAGATGAACATGGACAAAACAAAGATCATGTTTAATGTCCATGTCACACGTATGCCGGTAGTTGTTGGGAGCACTATGCTCGAAGTTGTTGACGAGTACGTTTACCTGGGACAAATAGTCCGACTAGGTAAGTCCAACTTCGACCGAGAGGTCAATCGACGGATTCAACTCGGCTGGGCAGCGTTCGGGAAAGTACCACACATCTTCTCGTCAGGTACACCTCAATTTCTAAAAACTAGAGTGTACAACCAGTGCGTGTTGCCAGTGATGATTGGGGGGGGGGGTGGTCTGTTGGGGGGGGGGGGGGGGAGGGGGGGGGGGTTTTGGGGTTTTTTGCCGAACAGGGATTAGTAAGCTGCAGTGGCAATGGGCCGGCCATATAGCTCGAAGAACCGATAACCGATAGGGAAGAATGTTTCTCGAGTGGCAGGTGTACCGGTAGGCGTAGTGTAGGGCGACCCCCCACTACATGGAGTGACGACCTGGTGAGACATGCGAGTATTCGATGGATGCAGGTGGCTCAGGACCGTGCTTTGTGGCATTACTTGGGGGAGGCCTATGTTCAGCAGTGAAGGGCTGTAATGATGATGATGATGACATACTCGTATATCTATCTTGTTTTGACTATATTGGCTACCCATCTTTTTTATTGTTATTACTCGCCGTTGTTCCTTTCTTCGAAAAGGAAACCTTATTCATTTTCTTTCTTTTTCGCTACTGGGACGAAAGTTCTATTCTGACCTAATACTCACGAAAAAAAAAGACGTGTGGCACTCGGGGACTGCCGCGGTAAAGCTATTGCATAGCATTTTTTATCAACTTATGCAATTATAATTAATTATTTATTTTATTTATGCTTTGTAGTTAAGTCTTTGATATTAAATCAAGTTACACTTTTTGAGCGTGGTGACCGATAAGAAAACAATTTTTTTTTCTCTTATTGTATAAATGAGAAGTTAATATACGAATAAAACAATAGCGAAAAATGTTATTAAATCAATGATCATTAGTACGTGTGTTATACACAAGGAATTAAAATATAAATATATTCATGGTTATATGGACGTCAAATATCGTGCGGTATTAAACTTTACCGATAATCTGACGTCGAACGACGTAATTCAAATAACTGCAAAACCAAACATAATATCTTAATTTAACAAAAATAGCCTTTCACAAAAATGAATCTAGTTAAGTATAGTGTAATTTTGTTCAGATTAGGTAAATAGTTCGCACTCTTCCTTAAGATAGTGATCATAAAAAGTAAACTCGCAGTGAGAGCACAAAAACTCAACACGATCAAGTAAATAAATTATATTTTCGGAGTTATTCATGTCAGCAACAATACGCCACGGTCTATTGTAGAAATTAGCAACCCATTGGCAGTCATTGCAGTAAAACCTTATATTAAAATGAGTTTCTTCCCAAGGTCATATTAGGTTATTAGACACAATGTAAGAAAATGAACTTCTATTAAACCTGTCAATATCTACAATTTGTACATTTCATTGTACATTTTTTATTTATAATAGTAAAATAAATGATAATATAGTCAATCTGTAATGTATCACGGCTGGGGAATCCTAGATATTTTTTCGTATTTAGTAAACGAATAACTAGTTGGTAAATTAATCATGATATATATCTTTTTTTTTTCGCCGGAGACTAAAATGATATTGTTTTTTTTTTCGTAACTGCAGATTCTGTGGATTTATTTCATTATTTTGAACAATATACGAAACTTAAGTGACTAAAATTAAATCTAATCTGAACCAGAATCATAAAAACTGTAGTATTCGGGCTAAACGAATGTAATAAATATCTGTTATTTTTGTCTCCTGCGAAAAAAAACAGACTATAGGAATCTATCGAATACCTACATAAACAAAATATCACCTATAAATTAAATATTACGAAGCGGAATAACTAATAAGAGTGGCAACGTCGCACTATACAAAGGAATTGCGTTAAGACGACACCTCGAAAGGGCTATGCGGACTGGGTGGCAATTTCTATAAAAACTTGAAAAAACGCCCTCATATGGTCTAAAATAGCGTAGCGCCCGCGACGATTAAAAGCGCTTAGAAATTCTCAGAAACTTTAAAATATTTTTGTAAAAATTATTGATTTGAGTAATCAAAATAATGAGCAAGTAAATTATGAATATTAATGTTATGAATATATTTGAGTGATTTCGAAGCATATAGATTAAGTAATTTCGTTGTAATTTCAACTATAGTGGTTTTTTAGAGGTGTTTTCGCAAATAATTATGATCGAGTCAAAATTATACTATCGTGTTTTTGAGCAATCAAATTCAAGATAAAGACATGAATTTACCTATATCAAAATTTCACTTCCCTTAGTGGTGTCATAGTCCTATCAATTATTTTATTATTATAATAGTACATGATATTCCCTTTAAAATGACACCAATATGAATAATATCTTATATCTATATCTACAAATAAATAAAATTGAAGTGTCTGTTTGTAATGTTAAAATAACAGCTTTTTATTAAATGCATATGAAAGTACTAGTAACAAAAACACAATTTTTAAATTTTTTCTGTCTGTCTGTCTGTTTGTTCCAACTAATCTCCGAAACAGCTGGATCTATTTTGACGGGACTTTCACCGGCAGATAGCTGATGATATAAGGAATAACTTGAACTACTTTTGTTTTAGAAAAAGAATTAGTGTTCCGCGCAAAAAAATTAAAACCCATGAAATCCATATTCCACGCGGGCGAGACCGCGGGGAATAACTAGTACTCAATAAAGATAAATGTATACTTATTTTAATTTATTTATTATTTTAATAATTTGTTTTTCTGACACATCTGATGTTATTGCTCACTGAAGCAATTTTTTTTTTTAGCATCCATTTCACAAATTGTTTTCGATTCGCGTATAGTGAATTTTGAGGTAAATTATTATATGTAAACGTTTTTGAATCGTCGTAATGATACATATTTCCTAAAGAAAATATCTTCACAATTAATTTGATGTAAAATAACATTAGAAATAACGTATAAAAACAGAAAAATTATCAAATTTTTGATCGAGTTCCTAACCAGTACACAAACAAAAATGGCGAAATATCATTTTCAGATTTTTTTCTATATAGTTATTTGTTACACACATAAAATTCACTCTCACAGATGACAAATTTCAAACACCACAATCTCTAATTTTTTACTCTGCTATCTTCAGCGCTGTACACGAACGGAACGATGTCGTTGAGAGCCGTGGTAGCTCACATGGTTAGCGCTCGTTATAGGTATCACAGTACGGGAGCAACCCGGGTTCGATCCCCACTGGCACCAATGAAATTGTTGCGTGCTGATTTAGCTATCTTTTTTTGGGGGGTTCATCCATGTTGTTTTTTTTTTTTACGTAAAAAAAGTAAAGTTACAGCCTATATACGTCCCACTGCTGGGCACAGGCCTCCTCTAATTTCTGAGAGGGTTTTAAGGCAAGTAAATGTCCGCCACGCTGCCTCAATGCGTGTTGACGAACTTCACATTTCTTCGAAATATATATTTTTTTAATTTCTCAGACATGCGCTACCAGCATGCGATGACGCGGACCCCGCGCCTTGCCGCCACTTGCGTTTGCCGCGCTTTGTCTCGTCACAGAGTGGCGAAATCACAGTAATATAGGTATTTTATAAACAGCACCTGTCTAATATTATGAAATACGTAGATAAAACTTAAAACTTACCTTGATAAATGTATACCCTTTTGTTTGTAATATTCTTTTAGACCTCTCTTCAATCGTTTCTGCTTATTCCCCATGTTTTACAAACTAAACTTAAACATTAATAAAACTGTACAATTAATATAACTATAAAACACTACTATTAAACAAGAATCAGAAAAAACCTACTCCACTATTAACAAAATTAAATTTTTGCAGTAATATTTTACGATTTTATTTCGTAGTGCTGAGCTCTCGCAACGCAGCGTACGTCCACCTAGCAACACGATGCGCCCCGCACTGAATTCGTGGACGAATGCGGGGGTGATATAGACGCAGTATTTAATCGGGACGCATTTTTAATTTATTATCATAAAAATAATACATATTTCTAAAAAGTAACCTAACCAAATTATTTTATTTTGTATTGCAAAGCAGTAGATATTTTTTTTATATTCCTTTGATAAACAATGAAGGAGTAAAGTGGTTTCATCTCAACGATTTGGAGGTGATTTGGGTATTTTTTTATTTATTATGTGACACCGATAGAAAAATTATGGCTAAAAAATTACGTGATCATGCAGATTACTAGCTATTTTTTTCATATGTAATTTCTCTGTAAGTGTCGACGAAAAGTTGGTTCATCTGCACGCTTTTTTCAAGCTTTTTGCGAGAGAGCAGCCTTAATAATAAATGCACTTTGTTTATTCATATTCAAAATTTCAAAACACTTTATACACAAACACCGTGTCGAAGACTGAGGAAAAGAAACGACGTTAGACCGTCGTTAGACAATGCACGGCCTTCAAGCCACACCTCCGTGCCCGTCGGAGAGCGTGAGGTTTTTTTCGTTACGAAATTTCTGGATTTTCCCGCACTCAAGGCCCGCGATAGAAGCTATGCAATAGCTTAAAATATCTAATAATAATGTGAATTATAATGGTATTTCAGTTGCGAACATTTTATAAAATATTATTGGAATTACAAGAATTAAATCCTAAGAAACAAATGAAGAAAATGACATTGAAAATAAAATAAGCACGTGATTCTTTTGTCAACCATGTACGATACAGAGACTGTAAATCCTGACTCGACTATGATATAATTGAGTTCTAAAATTTGAAGAAAGGAGGGTCGGATTGCTTCAACAAAATATGCCACTCATACACGCAAAGAGGTCCTCTTGCTGCTGGTCCATGAGATATTTTTACGGTATTATTGATATAACGGGAATAAACAGCTATGTTCTATTCTCTTCAGCTAAAAACAAGTAGTCCGAGCAGATTTTTTGAAAGAAGTTGCTCACATGTTGTTCACGGTTACTTATATATTTGAAAAATACCTCGCTCAACAACAGAACAAACAGATTGCTTTGAATACCTATGAAAAATGACCGTGGTGAAATGGGCGTAGCATAAAATATTGATTTTTGCAAGCATTATTTCATGGATATAGATAATATATAAATAAATAACTTAGGTTCCAGGATTCTACCCTGTAGAATTACAAAACTTACGTGTTGTAAGCATCTGATATAGATTGACCAAATTTTTTACACTATTCGATTTGTTAAATACCTTTTAAATTACTGCAAGGCCACCCCTTTTAATATCTATGTTTTCTAGTCTCTTCAAGAGAATAGAAAAGGATATTGTATCAAAAGTCTTGGATGGGTCCAGAAATATTACAATACAGGATTTTGTACTATAGAAATGCCTAAACATAGTGGTCGTTAGTAAGTTTACAGCATATTCCGTCCTATTAACCTTACGAAAACCAAATAGTTTTGGAGAGATGCAGCTGTGTTTCCTCACAAAGTGTTAAATATACAACTATAAGTAAAAGCGAGTTGGGTCTATATTGTTGACAAAATTCTTAGGTCCCTATTTATAAATCGGACAAACCGAAGCAATTTTACAACCATCAGGTAAAATGCCACATGAGTACGTAGGTAGGTAGGTATAATTAATAAAATCATACGCAAGTGCAGTCACAATTTTTTGTTTAATAAATTTTACAAGCACGGTCCATACCCAGTGCCTTATTATCTTGCAATTTTACTTCCTGCATTAAAAAAAACCTAAACCCAGAGGTCTGGATTTTTTAATTCTGGTTCGAGGTTTAACATACTTCGAACTAATTTAAGCTGATGAAGATATTTTCCCGCCATTCAAAGTCATGAATTTTTTCTAACATTTCCCACCTTTATTTATTTTTAATAGGATAAGTGTGACAACCGAGAACACAGTCCACATGATGGTAAGTGATTGCTGTAACCAATAGATTACATCTATCCCCGATTACATAATCAAAATGTAGATGCGTTGTCACCTTTGAGAACTAAGTTTTCCCTTTTCCAGTAAAAACGTTCTCCGGTTCACTCATCATACGAAACACATCAGCATTTAGCTAATATTTTACGCTGGTATTCTGTGAGAGCGTGATCGTTGCCCGTCGGGTCAAACCATTCGTTTTTCAACTATACTACTAATACAGTTGCAGTTATGGCTCTACTATGTAAATTTTAATATAATGTTAATAGAGTTATACACCTATGTAATTATGTTTACTAAAATTTGATTTAGAATCTTATTTATATCGTTCAAGGAATACAATACCAGAAGAAAAATATGATATCAGAAACAAACGAATTATGAAGGCACATCAAATCCGTAAACTATAATGGAACAGTTTGGAGCTATCGCTTTTCCTCATCTTAAAATGTCAGCGGAAACAAAATTAGATATTGCGATGCTGTTCATCATATATTTTTATAATTATCTTATATAGTATTAGTACGTTACACGATTTCTCACGATTTATTATTTTTTCCTACAGTAAACTTTTGCAGTAGTCCCACAAAAAAAGCAATTTCCCAAATCGAAATATTATTTACGGGATACCACCACGATCTAATAATTATACATTTAAAATAATAGAAAGACATTTCATAAAAAAATATTAAGAGTAATTTATTTAGTATCTTACGGTTATCGGTTATACGATAATTCTGTCCCTTGACTTTTGCTTCAGTTGTACATAAATGACTATCGTAAAAATCGTACACTAGCAATTTGTATGTAGGACTTACTTATATGGCATATAATAGTAAGTCCAATACACCTTTAATTGTTCTCTTTAACATATATTGCAAACTATTAAAGAAGATAACTTTTGAATTAATTTCTTAAGCATTTTCTATAACAACGAGTTATAGTTTTATGAAATAAACTTTAAAATAGCGATAACTAGTATATTTTCTGGAACGTTTTTGTTTTAGCGTATACAGTGGCCCATTAATGAATTACTGACTATGTTCATTGACTCTGTGGAGTCAAAAAACTGGTATCACTATCTTGTGTTTGTTCATTAGGAGCAAACCCCGCCGCATATCATATCTTGGTATAAAATCATACTTCATTACTTATACTCAGGGGTAACAACGCATTTACACTTTGATTTTTAACCGACCAGGTGGAACGTAATATTTTTTTTAATTTTTAACACTTTACGTTCTCGCAAGACAACGTTCGTTGACGAGTCAAATTTTGGTTCTATTGGAATTCATCGCATCATGTAGCTTCAGTTTATCACGTACAAAGCGGTTTGTTGTTTTATAATAATAATAAACCGATATTTGCGTGATAAGTATCACGTATACTCGCGCCTCAAGCAAGTAGTCCCTTGCAATTAGGAGAATAAGTTTTGTAAAGTGATAGTAAACCTCCAAATTGAGATCTTTATTGTAAATGTAACAGACGAGAAAAAGAAGTTGTTTAAATTTTTTATTATTGACAGGAGATGTTATTATAAATTGTACGATTATTTAACCTTCATCCAACTATCTATTCAAATCTATCAAATGTCAACTGCTGAATATAGCCTCATAGGGGGTACTCTTATTGTCACAGTTACTGCTTATAAGCTAGGTATTATAAAAAAGATTATGCTGCACATCTACTGTTTCAATTCCCTCTGTCGCCACTTAAAAAAACCCACGTCATGGTATGGGGTTTTGCATTCTTTTACTTATCACAATATAATCATTATGCGCATTGAGTAGTTGCAATCACTTTTAAGGCAGGCTGAATGCCATTGAATCAAAATGTTGAATGCTGGCTCTGAAGGAACTATTTGAGGGTGGAATTGAATTAATTAATCGTAGAAGTGTTCTTGCATGGAAGGTTCTAAACTACTCAAATGAAATTATGTCAGATGAGTAATTTGAGTGAGAAAACCAAGCTTGATTAAAGTTTTCCAGTCGACTGCTGTAACAGAAAATACATGCTGCCAGACGTTGCTTTACCAGTGTAAACCCGTGTTTCTTGGCGATTTCTCCTGAAGAGCAGGGACAAGCTGACGCAGCTGGGCGTGTTAGATATCGTGGTGTAAGTTATTTTTACTTTTTTATATATTATGTGTTTATATATAATTTTCGTTCACTATTAGTTTTTGTATTATTATTTAAAAGGTTAGAGAGGCTTACTATTTTGTAATAATTAAATAATAAAAGAATTTAAAAACATAACTTGTAGCACTTATTATTTGCGTTCATTGAATCATACTTCTTAAAATCTCAATAAGTACATAATAGATGTTCAAAACTAATGTTATTTTTACCATAAGTACCTTTGGTTTTACGTTTTCGAGCACTATAATGGTCGTCGACACTGGTTGGACAAGAGGGAAAGTAATTTTTGGTCCAAGGCCAAGTAAAACTGTTTTTCCACAATTTTTTTTTATAAAACTGCAGTTACAAGTGAGCATGCAGTCTACCTGGCAATTGGCAACTGCAGCCTATGTAACAACCAACTTTAAACAATGAAGACAACGTAGAGGACTAAGATGCTTTGCCTCACAGGCTGTAGTAGTTATATGGGCTCTCTATAATCGCCAAATAGATAAGATGGTGGTACCTAACCAGAAGAACTAAAGTATATTTCTCTATAAGTTATTAATATCTCAATATTTTAAAATGCAGCGAACCGTAGCATTATTACAGTAGTAAACCTAACATATAAATTAGGATACTTTATACCGATATATTTTATTTTCACTTCTTGAAGACTTCGAAAAAGTAATGGCGAATAGATGTTGAGATAAGAAAGTTTAAAACTTTATATAGAACGTTTTATTCACCGCTTAAAGTTTAGGGTAACTTCTCAAAAGAAGTTAAGTAAAAACTTTTACAGGAATTTTAACGCAAGAAACCGGTCATATAAAGTGTTTGCCAGAACGAAACATTTTTTTTTCATATTTCTTAGATTAACTTTACAATAATGATACTATATAATACTCATCTGCTTTTGATGACTTATAATCTTCTACATAACAACTTTATTTGTGATATTTCCTAAATATTTATCTAAATACTTCATAACTATCATTTTTCGTCTTTTTTTATAGGAAAAGGGTGACAAGCGAACACACAGTCCACCTGATGGTAAGTGGTTACTGTGGCACATAGACATCTACATCTATCCTCGTTTGCAAATCAAAATGAAGATGCGTTGTCAGCCTTGGAGACTAAGTCTACGAGCTGAAGATGATAATATTTACTAATATGTAAAATATTCATAATTTGTTACACTTTAAATATTACTCTAGTTTTTATAATTTTGATACAACAATATAATATTTTGTGTACAATATAATAATGCAATTTTCACCAAAAAGTATGGAGCGACAGTCACAAAAACAAATAAAAAAGTTAAAAAACAAAATTTTACCTCTTACCATTATGAGGGTAAACTACGGTATAGCAGAGCAGAGCAGAGCAATAATACTATGCCCCATTTGTCTTATTTTCGCACCTATTAGATTCACTTATCATTATAATCCATTACTATAATTAGTAGAAAAGCGGTATTTGTTCTTAAATGCGGAATCAAAGGCTTGAAGTGTAATGTGATAGAAAATTATACTTCCTGTATATATGTATATATATATAACCTTTTATAGTTATATTTCTAAGGGTCTTGATATTCATAATAGTCTAACAATCAAGTTAGTTATATGTATTTTTTCAACAAAGATGAAACACGAGCACACATTTCACCTAATGGTAAGTGAATGCTGTGGCTCATAAACACTTACGTCTATTCTCCTAAGTATTTACGTCTAATCAAAATTTAGATGAATTGTTGTCACATTTGAAAAATAAGATAGAATCCTTTGTAACCGTAAAAATAGTCTCCGGTTCTCTACACTCACCATACGAAACACAACATAAAGCTGACATTTTACGCTGGATTTCTGTAAGAGTGTGTTCCTGCTGCAGTGAAGCCGACTCGTGTTTTCAATATAAAATTCGATTTAGTGTTTGTCTGATTTTATTTTATAAAGTTTAATAAATAGATTAGCGTTTATAAAATGGCTCACAAGTCTCAAGTTTAAGCGAAAGATTTTGTATTTAAGAGAGAAAAGCTTCAAGTTGTTAAAACACTGAAGCAGGAGCTCCATTTAATATCCTGAAAAAAAATTATATTTTGACCGTTCAATTTTTTAAAGTAAAATTACAGTCTCTACACATCTCACTACTGTGCACACTCCTACTTTTATTTCTAAGATAGTTAAAAAGCAAGAAGTCCGCCGCGCTATTCCAAAGCGTGTTGGACAACTTCACGTGTCATCGAAATATTATCTATTTTATTGGTGCCAGCGGGAATCGAACTAGGGAAGTTCGCGTCCCATGAAATTTACGCCATGCGCTTATCATTACCAGCTTTTTCCCATTATAATAATTTAATCTCCTCGCTATATATAAAGTATATTAAAATTTTAAATTCGACCGAACACAGTCATTTAATGAATGTGAATGAGAATGAGTAGATAGTTATTTCCATAGCATAATGTCTTATTGGATTTTTAGTGAGGATATGTGATTGGTTTAGAAATTATGTTTATTTTGCTGAAAAGAGCCAAAAGAACTATTTACAAACTAAAACCGAGAGAGACTTTTAAAGAAAAAATAAACAAATAAATATATAACTTTGGCCTCTCTGTATATTTTAAAAAAAATGTATGTATAATTATAAGTAAAAAGCATTCATCCGTCCTAAATTAACCCAGTATTAAGAGAGACGTAACTTATCTATACACGGTATAATTGTTCCTGCTTCAATTATGCTCATACGAATAAATACGCAGTTTGTTACCTTCGAAAACATAAAATCGTGTTGTAAGTACTGTATGAGATAATAAGATAAATTCTATGTCAGAATCCAAATTTGTAAAAATGTACAATAAATGTCAATTTTTTACCTAAATGTTGTTTAACCAAGATACGAAATTGTAAACGTAACAATGCAAAATATTTGTAAATTAATACTCTTAAATTGTAAACCCCAAGGTAATTTTTTATGGAATAATTTTGTAAATTGGAAAATCAGTGTCCAACCTATTTCAATGTGTTATATTGGCATAAATACTAAAAAAATCACAATGTGTAATCGCAACTACAATTTTCAAGTATATTTTTTTTAAATATTATTTCGCAGAAGTATGTATCCATAAATGTAAAATACAATGTACGGTATATATATTATGAACGGTTAGCTTTAAATTAAATATTTCAATTTTAAAACGAATCAAAGCGCATAAAATTTTTATTTTCAATAATATTGTATATTTTGTTGATGACTCAGCTTTTGCTCCATTTACATAATGACTGAATATAGATTATCAATTCAATGCTGACTTTTAAATAAAATGCCGTGAAATTAACTAACATACTAGACATTTACGAAGGTTTTGACCTTGACATTGACAAATAACAATGCCTAATATTTCTTGAACAAGTAACAAAATAACTTTTATTATAAATCAGAGAAGGGGATTGAAATAACATAAAGGCTTTTATAGCGATGTGAATGTAACGACATTTACTGTTATAAAAACAACAAAAAAGTAATACGTTATCATAATATTACCTTATTTGTACATCTGTATATACAGAAATATTATTTCAACATTTCTTCGATATTCAACAAGCTGCGATGTTTTTTTTTTAATAATATGATATCGGAAAATATTGCCATATAATAAAATATCTTATAGCCTCATGATATCTGCATATAAGCCCTTTCGAAAATAGGTTTTTAACGTCGTTTTTAAAATAACATTTTGCGTGGCGATAACATTTTATGTTTTCTCTTGTCTTTAATTTTTTTAAATGTTTTTTTCTTTTTTTTTTTTTGAAAATATTTAATCTGTAAAAGTACTACATGGTTGTAAAAATATCAGCTACTTTGTTTTCTACTAATACGAGTGCGACGCTGAAAATTTTTAGAACTGGCCATTTGTAAACGATATAATAAAAAATAAGTTCAAATTTTAAAAAAGAAACTTTTTGCCAATACTATTGTTTATGTATTTTATGAATTTGTCATTTGTTTACGATTTAGCGACAAATTGAAAATTGTCTGTGTCATTTCAGCATGATTTAACGCAAGAAAATTTTCGTACAATGATTTTTTATGACTTTGGTTGTCATTTAGATCAACAAGAAAGTTATGCAATGCGGTTTTATTATCAATACCGAATATGGCAGCATCGTTAGAGAACCTCAGCGCTAAGCTCAATGACCTGAGTAGTGTTTCCCAACGGGTAGGTCTAAAAATAAACATTGACAAAATAAAGATCATGTGCAAGGTCCATGTCGTACTTATGCCGATAGTTATTGGAAGAAGTACACATACACCATATTGTTACGGGTGGCGACACGCACCAAGATGTTCACATCAGCAGAATATTCTGATTGTAGACTACAGGCAATGCTGAGTGGACAAACGGAAACTGTCGAGCTCCTGTGTCTGTCTCTTAAGCAAGTTCTTGTAGCGATTAAACATCTTTTCATTAATAAATTAGTATTTTTAAAACTTCCTCCGGCTACTATATAACTTGACTAGGGCAACCGATAGGATTTTCGCGTCGCGTTTTACTTAAATTCAGTTAAATACGACTAGCGTTTTTTAACTTTTTCAATGAAAATCCAAGAACCAAATAAAATTGTCAAGTAGAAAAGCAGCGATGACGTCACGCTTCAGAACTAAGACTCATCGGAAGTACATGAGCAGTATGTGAGCAGACCCATTCGCTATACCATTTGCATTTTCTAATCCTATTTCATTTTAATTATAAGTGTCTAAAAAGTGGTAGCATTATTTCCAAAATTTTAAGTGCGTTATTATATTTCTTTTATTTAGAAAGAAGTAAATAAAATTTAATCCTATATCAAGTAATAAAAACTAAATAACATTGTTCAATTATTATAAATTTTATTGAACATTAATAGTGAACTAAATTAATAAAAAATATGCTTTAATAAAAATAACACAGATTCCCAGGAAACTTTCTGATATTATTCCAAAATTTGACGTAGACGAAAATTCCTTAATTTATTTATTCGTAAATGTGAATATTTTATACAGTTGTGTAGTGATCACAGAATAAGATTTGTACATATTTCAAGTATTTAAGTCGAAATTAGTAGGCAGAGCCGCCGCCCTTATTAGTGAAAAAAAAAAAAATATATATATATATATATATATATATTTTTATATATATATATATATATATATATATATATATATATATATATATATATATATATATATACCTGGGGGAGCCAAAATTAATTAGTTTTTATTAATACCTTTTATTTAATAATAAACTGTACGTTTGCTTTTTACTATTTTCGGACTCCCGTATAAGGCCATTCGTATTAAGTTTGCCGCACAATTATAACGAGATATGTAATGGATAGGTATAATTTGTTAAACTTCGATTTATAAACTAAACGCGATTATTGTAACATAAATATTAATAAAGTAGACAAACATAAATACACACACACACACACATACCAGCCTCAAACTTATTCTACATTTTCGTTCAAAATATTCACCAAACCGCGACAGATCCCAACCGCATACTTAAATATGATGAGTAAAATGAATGCGGTTAAAGCTACTCATATAAAACATTCCATAGTAAATTAAACAGAATATTTCATTGGTATTTTATGACCAAAAACCCAGAATTGAAATGGACATATGGAAATAATAGACGTAATAAGCCGCCATGTAACTCGTACACCACTATTACGACCAGCATGGCCATCACATCTATCATTAATATTGTGATCATAATCAGTAATGTAAAGTAAAGTGTTACAGCCTATATACGTCCCACTGCTGGGCACAAGGCCTCCCCTCATTTCTGAAAGGGTTTTAGGGCAAGGAATTGACCGCCGCGCTGACCCAATGCGTGTTGGCGAACTTTACGTGTCTTCGTAATATTTTTTTTCTTATTCCTCAGACATGCAGGTTTCCTCACGATATTTTTCTTCACTGCCGAGAAAGTGTTAAATAAGCACTCAAAATTGCAATTTACAATTTCATTGGTGCCGGCGGGGACCGAACCCGGTTACTCGCGTTCTGTGATATTTACAGCGAGCGTTAACCATCTGAGGTACCACGGCTCTAATCAGCCAATATGTCATCAATCAGTAATAGTATTAAATAAAATTATATTAAATCAAATATATTTAGAATGTTCTTATTAATGCCTTTTATTTAATAATACAATCTACATTTGCTTTTTATTATTTTTTGGCCTCTCGTATAAGGCAGTTCGTATAAAGTCATATTAGTCGTATACTGCCCCTACCGTCACAAACTTGTGACAGTAGTAGCAGTATAAGATCTATATAAATGTAGATGTCTATGGGACACAGCACCCACTAACCATTAGGTGAACTGTGTGCTCGTTAGTCACCCTTATCCTATAAAAAAAATTATAGTCTATGTTTGCCGCACAATTATAACGAGATATGTAATGGATAGGTATAATATATAAAATTCTATTTATGACCTGAAAGTGACTATTATAACATATATAATAAAGTAGACAAACATAAATACATACACATACCAGCCAAAATTATTACCATCATTCGGATATAATTTATACCATCAAAAACATAACCTGTAAAAAAAACCAAGTCTCGCAACTCAGTTCTTCTAACGTAAAAGTTGTGAGATCCGTGTAATACCAATTTGGTTAATTTATTAAGTCCCTACTAAAGGTTCCTCCTGTTTTAAGTTATTACGTAATTAGCTTACCTAATAATATCTTATTGCGAAGTAGACAAACGTAAATACACACACATACCAGCCTCAAACTTATTCTACATTTTCGTTCAAAATATTCACCAAACCGTGACAGATCCCGACCGCATCCTTAAATATTATGAGTGAAATGAATGTGGTTAAAACTACTCTTATAAAACATTCCATAGTAAGTTAAACAGAATGTCTCATTAGTATTTTATAACCAAAACTCAGAATTGAAATGTACATATGGAAATAACAAAAGTAATAAGCCGCCAAGTAACTCGTACATCACCATCACCACCAGCCTAGCCATCACAGCTATCATTATTATTGTGATCATAATCAGTGATGTATTAAATAAAATTATACTTTAATGACTCACAGTATAAAGTAAAAAGTAACCAACCTTATGATATAATAAATATTATCAAGAAATTGGTTATTATTCAGTTATATTTAAAAATGTTTTCTCTTTTAATTGTTATTCTAATGAGAAGCAATTTTTCTCGACATCATACCATTTTCCTTGTTCATAATTCTTCAGTTTTTGAATTTTTTATAAGAAAAAAAAAACTGGTACCTTTTATACGAAAAACTCTTGATAATATTTATTACAAGCTTCGAAAAAACTCTCTTTAGCGTAAAAGTATTATCAAATGAACTCTTCAAGAGATTTGAAATCTTGAAGGTAAGTTAATCTTAACTTTAAAACTTCAATAGAAAAGATCGTTTGAATTTTACTTTCTATTGATTTGTACTTTCTATTTTAATGTTAGTCCGTAAAGTGAATTGTAATTCATTTATGTAAGAATTATCTACTAAATCTTTTACATAAAATTATATTTTATCTGCCATAGCCAATTGTTCGTGGTAAGAATTCAGTGTAACTAGTCTGGCTATAAATACTGTTACATAAAAACTTTTCTTTTTTCAACTTTTAATTATTTTGAATTTGGAACGTGTTCATTATTTTCAAAAGTTCTTACGATTTCGTGCCATTTTACATATTTTTCGTGTTCATTATCAAATTACAGTATGGAATGGGGTGTTAAAGAAAATAGGATTGCGGTGATCGCCTTCAGTCATATTCTAGATACTTCAAAAGCTTGGTATCAGCCATATGTTCGAATATCATACAATCGACAGATACAACAACATTTCCTCTATCGAAGAACATAAAAGATCGGGGCGGACGCGTGCTGTTAAAACTACAAAGGCTGTAAATGAGTTTAAAGCCAGAATTCGTTGAAATCCAATAAGGAAGCAAAAAATCTTATGGCGAGAAATGAAGTCTTAGTAAAACTAGGACTCTGTCGCGTATTATAAAACAAGACCTGAAGCTCGGTGCTTATCATCGATATACAGGACATGCCCTAAATCAATCTTTACAATTAAAGAGACTGGATCGATTAAAACGCCTTCTGTCGCGATACGCAGTTGAAGGGCACAAAAATATCCTCTGTATGATGAAAAAAATTTCACGATTGACTGCACTGCAATAAGTAAAATAATAAAGTGTACGATCGTAGTTCTAAAGAAGCTGCTCAAGTGGTCGGAAAGGTACAACGTGGTCATCATCCTGGGTCAGTGATAGTTCGGTGGGGCGTCAAGGCGTCACAAAGTTACATTTTTGTGAAAAAGGAGTGAAAACTTCAGCCAAAGTGTATCAAGAGACAGTCTTGGATCGTGTTGTGAAACCTCTCAGCACACATACACTTTTTAAAAATGTACCGTGGACTTTCTAGCAGGACTCTGTACCTGGTCACAAGATACGAACTACCCAAACCTAGCTTGAAACCCACGATTCGGACTTTATAAGAGCTGAAGACTGGCCCTCATTTAGCCCAGACCTCAACCCTTTAGAATACAAGTTATGGTCAGTTTTAGAGGACGTGGCTTACTCTAAACGACACGGCGATATTGTGTCTGTTAAAAAGTCTCTGGAGCAAGCAGTGGCGAAATCTCCATGGAAATTATTATCCCCATATCCATAAATCAGTACAAGATCCTGACCCTGCTAGGGTCTGGAAATTTTTTAAGTCTTTACTAGTTGGGAAATTACGACAATATCTCACACACCATAGCTTTGATATCAATCAACTTAATTTGCATTTCTCATCTTAGTCTTGCACTAACGATAAAGCAAAACACAATACTTTGGATTCTCTTTCAAAAGCTCCCACTCCGGACACCTCTGCTTTTAATTTTAGCCATTTTAACAGTTGTGATGTTAAGAGAGCCATAATTTCAATCCATTCAAATTCAGTTGGTAGTGACTGCATTAGTCAGAAAATGGTCACCCCTCTCATTGATCTCCTTTTACCTATAATCACTTCTATCCTGAGTAATTCACTGAATTCTGCTTTCTTTTTTCCCTTCAGCTTGGAAAGACGCATTTATAGTTCCTCTTCCGAGAAAATTGAATCCCTCTAGTTTCCGATTATAGGCCTATCTCTATTTTGCCTTTCTTTTCCAAGTTCTAGAGCATCTTGTGCACAATCAATTAATCACCTATATTTAAAACAAAATCTTTTAAATCTTTGCATTCCGGTTTCCGTCCTGACCATAGTACGACTACTGCACATTTACAAATCACTGATCATATTCGGTATGGTATGGAGAAACAAAAACTTACCATTCTCACGTTGCTTGATTTTGGTAACGCATTTAATACTGTAAATTTTGATATCTTGTTAGGCATCCTGCGCTCTCTCAACATATCTCCAACTGTAGTTGACTGGTTTCGAAGTTACTTGTTTGGTCGCTAACAGCGAATTCGGGTGCAAGAGGTTTTTTCCACCTGGACTACTACAGCTGCTGGTGTACCACAAGGTGGTGTGTTGTTTCGTCTCCAGTTTGCAATTTTCATTAACTCTATAAATCATAATTTGTCCTCTTCCTACCACTTGTATGCTGATAATCTCCAAATCTATACTCAGTCCTCTCATGAAGATCTGTCTAAAGCAGTTGACACTATTAACGCTGATCTGGCTTATATTTCGAACTGGAGTAAATTTTGTGGTTTAACGGTTAATCCTAAGAAGACTCACGTCATTGTCATCGGTAGTTCTAGATTAATTGTAAAAATTGACTGGTCTTCCCTACCCCCTATTATACTGACTGCACTCTAATCCCTTACAGTAACAAGGTTAAAAACCTGGCTTTGTATCTAGACTCCTGTATGTCTTGGACCTCACAGGTTAATGAGGTCAGTAGAAAAATGTTTGCTGCGTTAAGCTCTTTACGTAGATTACGTAATTTTCTTCCCACAGCAACTAAAGTTACGCTCGCCCAGTCTCTACTTCTGCCTATCCTTGACTATGCTGATATATGCTATCTTGACATTACCGAGGAGCAGCTTAATAAGCTTGAGCGCGTTCAAAATGTACGCATTAGATTTATATTTAGGCTTCGCAAATATGATCACATCACTGATTTTCGCAAACAGCTCAAATGGCTCCCAATCCGCCTTCGCAGGAATACTCACATTCTCTCCTCGTTGTATAGTGTGCTGTTTAATCCTTCCACTCCTCATTAATTAAAAAATCGTTTCCCGTATCTTTCCATTACCCATAATCGGTTCCTTCGATCCTCCGTCAATCTTTCTCTCTTTGCACCTTTGCACTCTTCTTCCTTTTTTAAGAAATCTTTTACCATAACTGCTGTGCGATTGTGGAACTCTTTACTTCTCCATATTCGTCGTGCTAAATTTCTTCACTCTAACAAAAGTCGTATTAAATTGTATTACTTAGAACGCTATTAGATAAATTACTTTTCCTTTCTCGTAACTCTTCATTTAATCTATTATATGATATATTATATATCATTTTCACTTATCTTTATTTGTATGTATTTTTATATATTTTTATTATTATTTCGTATACCCCCTCTATTTTAACTTTTGTTGGCATCGGTTCTCTACGCAAAGGTTGTCTGGAAGAAATTACTTTCAGAGTGATAAGACTGCCTATTGTACATATTCTAATTTAGATTTAACTGTACTTGATGTTTTGTATTTTACAATAAAGAGTAAATAAATAAATTAATTAATTGATTAAGATATTGTTAGGTTAGCTAATTACGTAATAACTTAAAACAGAAGGACCCTTTAGTAGGGGCTTAATAAATTAACGGAATTGGTATTCGTTCGATCTCACAACTTTTTACGTAAGAAGAACTGAGTTGAGAGACTTGTTTTTTTACGGGTTATATTTTTGATGGTATAAATTATATCCGAATGAGGGTAATAATTTTGGCTGGTATGTGTGTGTGTGTGTGTGTCGATTTATGTGTGTCTATTTTATTATGTATGTTATAATAGTAAATTATACCTATCCTTTACATGCATCGTTATAATTGTACGGCAAACATAGACTATAATCTTGTGACGGTAGTAGCAGTATAAAACTAATATGACTTAATACAAACGGCCTTATATGGGAGCTCAAAAAATAATATAAAGCAAATGTAGAGTGCATTATTAAATAGAAGGCATTAATGACAACATTCTAAATATATTTGATTTATGTATAAAGTATACATCAATGTTAACTTTAAGAGATCATTACAGTTGGGTTCTCTGTTATTTTTTATCATAGTGTATCTTGTGTAATTACTCATAATGACGTCTGATTCAGAATGTGCTAATTAGCATGGCGTTTACATTTTATAATGAATTTTATTATTTTCTCTGTATGTTTATTGTATTTTAGTTACTTTAAAATTACTAAGTATGTTAGTTTCGGCATTATTCTGCTAATTAATTTTAAAAAATATTATAAATTAATAAAACCAGATTTACTATTTATATAGTGTATCGAATATATCTGTACTAACCAACAAGTATGATTAATAATCGAACAAATTCACTATTAAGGTTTGATAACATAACCTCATCACTCGTATAATATAAAATAATAAATAGGTACTTCAGACTAATAAATGTTAATTGAGTTATATGTATAGAGATACGTTGAGAAAATTGAAGTGACATATTTAAAGTTTTTCTTACTTTCGTGTTCAATTCGTATTTTGCGTATTTGTTTGAGCAGACGACAGTCATTGGGCAAAATTATTCCCGCTTTGACGCGCTGGTAATTTTGGAAAGTATTGGAAAATTAGGAAGACGAAAGTAGTCAGACTGATACACTATCACTATCTTGTTAGACAAGATATTATGCAGTACTGGAATGCACTATCACTAACAATATATATATGTATTCATGAAAATATAATCAAATAATAAAGAAAAATGCTCAGGCTTATATGCCATAAACATCTCGTTGCACAGTATTTTCGGTTATGCGTTTTGTGGTTCAGAGAGGCAGAAGCAGTCACAGTCAGTTTAGAAAAATCCGAAATATTTGAATCTAAGCCATTATTTTAATTATATCCTCTTGGGATAAACTTGCCTCTATACGGTGCTTATGAAACCAATTTGACATATCCGTAACATATAATATAAACAAAATAGTATTGTAAACATTAGATTTTGATTGCAATAAATTCCTCAATTTTTTAAAAGAGTACTAAAAAGACAACAGGTAGGCTGTAAATTTTTCATGACATCAGTTTTAATGAGAAATTAAAAGGAATATAATTAAAAACTCCGTAAAAAAGTAAACAATGAATTATTATTATTGATATAATAAAAAATTTAAAGATGAATTCGTTGAAGTCATTATCCTATAGGAAAATATTCTACTGTTAGGCATATTGTTACGAGCTTGAGGTTCGTGACAATAAAAGCTGCCGATTGAATTACCAAAATTTACACTTTTATTACCTAACACCAATTAAAAATTAAAAACGCTAATAATTAACCACACTGATTCACTTTATTTCGCTCCGAAGCTTCGCTTGTCTCGCCAAATTCAATACTGCCCCGACCGCGTCTTGCAGCGCCTTACATACACATTTTTCACTGGAACGTCCAGAATATTCAAGTAAATACGCGCGCCAACCGACCAGGCGCGGAAAGTTCGAGTGTAGGGTTTCTAGAAAGCTTAGTTCTTCAATTCGATACTAGATGGCGCTGTTGGTCGAAAGTCAAGATTGACATTTTCTAGGAAGCCCTCCTCGCTCTCGTCCCCGACACTAGATGGTGCTAGTGCCGGGTACATGACGTCAACTTAGGCGCGCAACAATATTAACCAAAAATATTCAAAACAATGACTAATAATTTAAATTTAACTTAACAAAGTTTGAACTTAAAAAACTTAACATTAATTTAACAAAGGCATATTGCTGCATCTGAGCTGTATTTTGTAGGTTAGTATAACCTAAGTTACAAGAAAGGGAGTAGTGTTTAGCATCATTATGTTTTAAATACAACGGTGAGTTGCAAATGCGTCAATGTACTACAGCGATACATAACAAATCTATCTGGGAAAATGTAAAACTTACAAATTTCATTACTTTAAATAATGGTGCATCCGAGTTGTATTATGTAGGTTAGTATAACCTAAGTTACAAGAAAGAGAGAAGTGTTTAGCATCATTATGTTTTAAATATAACAGTGAGTTGCAAATGCATCAATGCCCTACAGCGATACGTAAAATATCTATCTGGGAAAATGTAAAACTTACAAATGCCACTACTTTAAACTATGGTGCATGTTCATGTAATCCTAGCGCAGAATTTAGGGAATACATATAAAACATATTTAAAAATATTTAAAAGACTGTTATCAATAACTAAGTCTTTGTATTCGAGCAACAAAATAAAGGCGGTTTCAAATAAAATTAAAATTAAATGAAGTGTAATTAATAGTGAATTTTTAATTAAATCGCAATTAAAACTGCCAGTTAAGTTTAAACAACAAATCAGCTAAATCAGATCAGGACGTTGCAATGGTTTTGGAGAAAAATTTTAGTTATATTCCGATCTTAACCACTAAGTCACTCAATTCTTCTCCTGACGTCGCCGAATCATTACCTAAACAAAATGTAATTTCGTGTACGAAGAATGTTACATTACATAAAGTATCCTTAAAAGTTATTGTTAAATATTTTAAAACCATTGGTATTAAGAAAACCACAAATTGTAAAAGTTTCGGTTTCGTTCCGGTAAGTTATTGCGTCTATAATAGATACAATCGCATCTCAACAATATATTATTTTTAATGATTGTATCGAATCTGGTGTATTTTCTGATTTAATGAAACATAGTAAAGTAATACCTTTAATTCAATCTAGAAGTACATTGGACCCCACCAATTTTAGACTTATTTTTGTACCACGATGAATAAGTATTTTTTAATAATACTTGATTTTTTAAAGTAAATAATTTATTACATAAAATTCGATTCTGTTTCGCAAAGGATCGCTCAACAACTGATGCCGGTTTTAAGCTATTTAAATATATCTTCAATTCATGGAAGAATTCATAGGATGCCTTGGGGTATAATCTGTAACCTATCTAAAGCCTTTGATTGTGTTCACTGAAAAACTTTCATCAGGAACCTTCAATACTACGGTGCAAGAAGTGATGTTCTTCAATTAATTATCTCGTATGTAAGTAACAGAACGCAAAAGTTTTCATTAATGATATGAGTTCTTCCGGGTCGATAGTTCAAATGGGCGTGCCTCAGGGCTCAATTCTCGGCCCCTTTTGTTTCTTGTATATATTAATTACTTGCTTTACATAGCACTTAGCGCATCTATATGATACCAGTTGGATCGAGAATGAACGAGAGGTTGTCTCACTCTAGCGGAGCCTCATATTATTACTCGTTTATGTAGTATAAAGTTTAGTGTAGGGCCGAGCGCAAATAATTCCACTTGCGTCATCCTAACTGCTAAGATAGTATCGTGATCTGTCTTTTGCGGTATTCTTATGGAGTAGGTGAAACTTTAGCCCTAGCTGATCTTTACTTAGTGCCGTAAAGTGTATTTTATATATATTTTAATTAGTGGCAATGGTTCTGGTAGAAGTGCATTTAAAAAGTATTGTTGCAATTGTATTGTCGGCCGTCGAACAATATGATGCTGTGCCCATGTTATGACATTAATATCATGGCATCAAACTTATATTTTGCCTCCTGCTCAGTTCCTGAATGATGTATTGATTTATAAATTAGAGGCAAATGATTCCTTAGCTTTCCTAGATGCGTTAGTCATCCAAAATCCTAACAACACCATAGGTCACACTGTGTATAGAAAACAATGAATCTCACCATCATCCTTCACAAGTTAGCTACCGTTAGCAAATCTTTGTTACAGAGAGCACAAGGGACCTGTGACAGCAAATATCTGGCTGTCGAGCTTCAATACGTCAAGCAGGTTCTGCACGTCAACAAGCTTCGGGTCCCGCGCCTACGTCACAGTGACCGAGTGAAGCCGGCCACAGTCAAGCCATATGGTGTCACAGACTAGATCGGCTACATCTTGAAGCGAGCTTCTTTTAGAACATTCTACAAGCCTCTGAACAAGATTGGTGAGTTCTTACCATCAATCAAGTGTCATATTCTTCTAAAAGGTGCAGGAGTGTACACCCTTGATTGTGAATATGGTCTCTCATATATAGTGCACACAAAAAGAACAATTAAAACCCGCGTAAAAGAACATTTAGCTGACGTGAAGCATTAAAGTTCAGGGAAGTTTGCAGTTTGTGATCATATCCTAGACGGCCCCAACCAGATAGACATAAATCAGATTTGATAGAACACAAATCGTCTTGAAGGAACATCAATTCCTATCAAGGATGATACGTGAGACGATTGAAATAAAAAAAATCCTTATTTAATTAGAGAAGGAGGCTTGGTACTACCACCTGCTTGGGACCCTTTAATTAATGAAATTAAAACTAAACCCAAGCATACCATGCAAGACTTCAAAACACAGTAAGTTCATTCTGTAGATCGGATCATAAATAAAAATTAAAAATCTGAAGGTATTCCAGGTTAACACTGACATTGGAACGTCAGTCACCTGAGTTCGCCGCGACCATGGGTGCTGGAAAGCACCCGAAACGTCTGGAATTAAAAATCAAAGAAATAAAACGCGATAAAATTGATAAAAGTAGTTGTTAAAAAAACTGTATTTGTGAAAATAAAAACTTATTTATCTTTAAATTCCCGTCTTTTTTTTAAAGCAATTCCTTTAACATTTCATTCTTTTAATTGCATATTATTATATATATATATATATATATATATATATATATACTTTTATGTGTGGGCACACCCATGGCCGTAGTGTCTATGAAGAGTGGGCAATTCCCTTTCGCATTACCGGACAGAACCGGACACCCTTTTTACTGGAAATGGGACATTCAATCTTAATCAACATTTGTTTAAAATTGATAATTCCACAAGGGTGATATCGCAAAACGCAAGTTCGGAATTACATAAAATGCTGTTCTCATTCCCGGTGTCAGTTCCTTCCACTTGATCGCATCCGAGTTGTCGACGAATGAGTTCTTTCTGATCGGCTCGAAGTAGTTAGTTAGTACCAGTTCTGGCTCACTGAGTCAGAAGTGGTACAACGTGCGTCGACTCACGATCCTAAAAAAAAAGGTTTTGGCATGCTCTGATCACGAATCTGCGGTCCGTTTTTGCGTAGGATGTACGGTTCCGGAGATGTGCAGATCAATTAACTCTTATCTTATCGATATCCGGTGAGGACCACCACCGTCATTAGCGTCCCATTGTTCTTAACTATTGTTGATTGAACATCGTCATTGTCAATTCGTGCGTCGGCTTATCAGTGCTATTGTAATATACTTCTTTGTTCCTAACTGCAACGCTAATCTGAATCATCAATAAAGTACATTACCTAATTTTGTAACAATTTTATTAACGAAATACAAAAATTGTTACTTATTATCTATAAAATAGGAGCGAAACATCTCACCCACTAAAATATCGTTGTACAATGTGTTCCCTGTAGCAAATACATTTAGCAATATTCGCCACAAACTGAATTCCACTCATTCTGATCCTATTGTGACGGCCTCGGCGGACGGATCCTTTATATTGTATTTAATTATTAATAATAATATTATTATTAATAATTAAATACAATATAAAGGGGACGTCAAAAATAGTCTTAAAAGATATATATTAAACAATAAAATTACATTAATAACCATAAAGTTAATATAAATACATTTCAGACATTAGACCAATAACATAGTAAATTAAAGGCAAAATATTGTCTTCCATAATAAATAAATTTATTAAAAACTTGAAAAAATATTTAAATAAGATAATTAATAGAAATACAAGTTGAAAATATTATAAAAATTAAGATAAATAACATTTAAAAGATAATTAGAAAATTTGTTGAAAATTGTCTAAGTCGTGGAAGGAGTTCATGTATAAAAGAAAATTTTCCCAAGTTGTTGAAGGAGTTCGTGTATAAAAGAAATTTCCTAAGTTGTGGAAGAAGTTCACGTATAAAATAAAAGTTTCCTAAGTTATGGAAGGTGTTCATTTATAGATGTCTTGTATAGAGGAGCTGCCGGAGATACAAACCTGAAGTTGTACATATATATGGGGTGGTCGGGAGCCCGACTGCCTGAAGTACTGTAGCACAATAACTAGTCCTATATTAGGGACTTATGATAGTAAGGTCTATGATACAAAATCAATACTATAGAAGGTCTCTATGATGAATATGCATTACAATAGTAGGGTCGTGGGTTCCAATCCTATATATGAATGACTTATGAAAGTAAGGTCTATGATACAAAAGCAATACTATAGAAGGTCTCCAAGATGAATTTGCATTACAATAGTAGGGTCGTGGGTTCGAATCCTATATATTAATGACTTATGAAATTAAGGTCTATGATACAAAAGCAATACTATAGAAGGTCTCTATGATTAAAATGCATTACAATAGTAGGGTCGTGGGTTCCAATCCTATATATGAATGACTTATGAAAGTAAGGTCTATGATACAAAAGCAATACTATAGAAGGTCTCCAAGATGAATTTGCATTACAATAGTAGGTT
The DNA here is from genome assembly GCA_907164705.1 of Parnassius apollo. Classification (NCBI taxonomy): domain Eukaryota; kingdom Metazoa; phylum Arthropoda; class Insecta; order Lepidoptera; family Papilionidae; genus Parnassius; species Parnassius apollo. Next base: position 8,708,865 of record CAJQZP010001218.1, on the reverse strand, counting down.
CGTGGGCTCGAATCCTATATATTAATGACTTATGAAAGTAAGGTCTATGATACAAAAGCAATACTATAGAAGGTCTCTATGATTAATATGCATTACAATAGTAGGGTCGTGGTTTCGAACCCTATATATTAATGACTTATGAAAGTAAGGTCTATGAAATAAAAGCAATACTATAGAAGGTTCTATGATTAATATGCATTACAATAGTAGGGTAGTGGGTTCGCATCCTATATATGAATGACTTATGAAAGTAAAGTCTATGATACAAAAGCAATACTATAGAAGGTCTCCATGATGAATTTGCATTACAATAGTAGGGTTGTGGGTTCGAACCCTATATATGAATGACTTATGGAAGAAAGGTCTATGATACAAAAGCATTATTAGTGAAGGTCTCCTTGATGCATAAGCATCGTATGGGGTGGTCGGGTGATCGACTGCTCCTAGTACTGTAGCAAAATGATTAGTCCTTATTAGGGACTTGAAAAGGAATATTATGGTGGCGTGTATGCTGCTTCACGAGCAATTGGTCCGAGGTAAACTTGGACTCGCTAACCGATGTGTCCTAGACATATCATCTTAGTGCTGGTGATAAGCGGGTTTGTTGTAGCGATACGGCTTTCCCGTGGACATCGCACACCCATACCGTTTGTGGGCGACGTCGTAGCGCATAGCGATGCGTCGTCTATCTTTCGGATTGGGGTGATGAGTGTGTTTGGTAGCACTTTTAAGTGTAAAAGGCATACTCAACTTCATGTCTTAGTGCCTTAGCGCTATGATACGTGGAGTTTTGTCCACTGGCGTCTTAGTAGCGTGCTACTATTATACGTTGGTGATATTTTTTATATAACATCAATAAAAACTTTGTTACCAAAATCGATAGGGGTCATGTGGGTGTGTTGTGAGGGGGCGCCACCCGAATGATATTTGCATTGATGCTTACTGCTACTTGCGATATTGCGTCTTGTGATGGATCTGCAGGTGTGCTGCGCCTGATTCGACGCATTCTTGTGGTTTTGGTCGATTGAGGTAAACAAATAACATCTTAGTGCCGGTGGTAAGCGGGTTTGTTGTAGCAATACGGCTTTCCCGTGGACATCGCACACCCATACCGTTTGTGGGCGTCGTAGTAGCGCATAGCGATGCATCGTCTATCTTTCGGATTGGGATGATGAGTGTGTTTGGTAGCACTTTTAAGTGTAACAGGCATACTCAACTTCATGTCTTAGTGCATCAGCGCTATGATACGTGGAGTTTTGTTCATTGGCGTCTTAGTGGCGTGCTACTATGATACGTTGTTGGTGATATTTTTTATATAACAACAATACAACTTTGTTACCAAAGTCGATAGGGGTCATGTGGGTGTGTTGTGAGGGGGCGCCATCTGTATGATAGTTGCATTGATGCTTACTGCTACTTACGGTATTGCGTCTTGTGATGGATCTGCGGGTATGCTGCGCCTGATTCGACGCACTCTTTGGTTCTGGTCGATGAAGGTATGCAGGTTGTGATGTCTGCTGGCATGTATGGGGGACCTTGGGATAGTGTAAGCCCGACGATAGTTGTATTGATGCTTGTTGCGTACTGCAGCATTGCGTCTCTGCGATGGTTGTTTGGTGGGACACTATTCTCAATGGCGCTCTCTGCGTATTGGTTTGACTCACGCCTGAGTAGCTTTGCCCAAGTCGGGTCCCTTCATACGGGGCTGCAGACTATCTGCCCTACACGATGTTTTATATAACAACATTATATTATATCTCTGTAACTTTCTCATCTTTGAATGATTGAAGGCAACTTGTTGGTGGGTGAGACAAACATGATCGAAAATGCATTTACTCAACGTCAGTGACACAAACCTTTTCTGATGGCGAATTATTACTCTTATCTTATAACTGCCTTTTGGCTATATCTGCCGTTGTATTGGTTGGTGGAGCATATGTGTCGACCTCATGCGGGTGGTAGCTGGCGGGAGGATCTGAGGATACTCTCAGGCTGCGGCCGAAAGCCGCACAACGTGGGAACCCATTCCCTTAAGGTGAGCGGTAGACTCATGACACGCTCTGCGGCTAGTAGCCGTGCTGATCATGCAATTGGTGGTGATGCCATACACTTACATCACGTCTGCAGGAGCGGCGATCTGGCAGGTGGTGGCGCTCACGGAGGGTTTACGGCCAGTGTGCCTATTTGCCTAAACCGTGTGACGTACATTCACTGTGGCTGGATTCGTTCGTATTCTGTTTGGCGTTTACACGCATTGACATGCGCGACTTCAGTCGATGTTTGTGCTTACGCACTAACAAGGGGCCAAGCCTCTTTTACTGGTTCGCCAGTTATTTTGCTGTGGACTACGGTTCAGTTCCCGAATTAGCGTTCCCTTCGGGGGAAGTGCATCAAAATGGTTGGCGCTCACCGCGCATGGCGTGTGTGGAGCCGTGATAAATGTAGGAGAGCGAAGCCCTTGTATCGGGTACTTTGTATAAATATATTTTGAGCCTTTTCCGAGCGGGAGTTAATAATGTAAATCTGATACAAGTGGAATTGGGACGTTTTCTTAACCTTTCTCGAGCCCTGTCTTCGTGAACGGGGTTCACTTAGCTTATAAGGCACTACCAACAGCTTTCAATTGCTCTAGCGAATATTCATTCTTCCAAAAGACACCTAAAAGAACTAAGTTACTAAACAAACACAACGTAAATAAGGGTCCTACCTAAGACGATCACGCCAAAATATTACAAACGGACCATTATTAAAATTTTAGAAAGATCCTTAGAAAGACCAAAACATATTTTGTTAATCCTAGTCACATATATATAATTTTTATTATAAAGGAGAATTAATTATATTTAATCTAATATATTTATTTATATATAGGGGGGAGCGTTACACTATCAACATTCCAGTTCCATCTTTTACAATTCCTTTTTAAAAACTCCAGATGATATCGTACAGGTGCTCGTCCGTATGAATAAAAAAATATTGACCGACGTCATTCGTATCGATATATAAAGCTACCCAATGTGACCCTGGTTTATCATCTGTACCCAAATTGCATATTATATACGTTCGTACGTGGGTGTACATGGGCAGTCTATTAGCAGCATAAACATTATTTTCTAGACTGGGGTGAATCTTTTTCAGATGTTGTTGTACATCTAGTGTATCCATGATATTACTGCTATTAGTAGATTATTACAGTACAATCTACATAATGACTAACATATGAATGATCAATTATAGTGATTTCTAAATATTAAAATGCATTATTTTGTATTATACAAAACGTATTTGAGTCATCAAAACACTGAACAAGACGCAACACGAAGTAATGCTGAGATAAGCAACAGAATGTGAGATAAGCTTGTTGATGCATAAAGTTACTATCAATTCCACTGCAGATTTTTTTTAGATTTGAATTATTACTTACTGGTACTATATAAGACCAAGCACCTGCTGTCATGGAGTTAGTATATGGTCGTTTGACCGCAGTGGATCTATCAATACTACTACATTTGTGTTACTTCAACGCATCAAAGGCCATGGATGTAAGTGTTTATTCTATTGACAAACTTACTTTTCTCTCTGTATTATTACGTGTGTATGATTCAGCGTTAACAAATTATTTTTAAATATTGCGTGTGTATTTGATTAAGCCGTGGTAGCCCAGATGGTTAGCGCAAGCTGTAAATTTCACAGTACGTGACCCGGGTTTGATCCCCGCCGGCACCAATTAAATTGTTAATTGCAATTTTAAGTGTTTATTCTATTGACAAACTTACTTTTCTTTCTGTTATTTTTTACGTGTGATAATTAGTGTTAATTGAGTGATGTATGGTTACCCGGTTATGTGCAATTAAGTCTGATTTACCACTTGCTCGGCGGTGAAGGAAAATATCGTGAGGAAACCTGCATGTCTGAGAAAATTTTGAAGGCATATGAAGTTCGCCAACACGCATTGAGGCAGCGCCGTGGACATTTCCTAGCCATAAATACAAAGACAATAGCAGAAAGTGAAAAAGTTAAGAAATACTTTTTAACAATTACAGTCATTAGTTGATCATTAGTGAATGTGATTCTGTTTACTTAAATTACAGGAAGACAAGAGCAGAAGAAAGAAATGGGATGATCGGAAGTAATGAAGCATTGTTATGTGAAGTTTGTTGGAAAAACATATTTTTAGTCACGTGTAAATACTTTTATCTGGTTCAAAATGACACAAAATCTAATAAATATTAGATACATCATTGATATGGACGGATTTCACATTACATATCCTCTTAAACATTTTCAATGTAGAGAAATGACTATTCTAGACGTAAAATTATCTAATAAAAATGATGCGTTTATCGATCATTATTTGTTTCTGCCAAGTTATCCTTTCAAATATTTGTCGCCAAAAGACAAAAAAACTGTTCGTTATTGTGAAACACACGTGCACGGCATTCCATATTTTGATGTGACCGAAGAATTAAAATGTGCCTACAAACAAGAGAATCAGTCTTCAGATTTAGCAGTTGGCTCTTACTGGCAGACAGATCTCTGGCAAAGACTTTGGAGCCCTGGTTCCGCTCGATCGCTTCTTTAGTACGAGCAGTATTAAAGTTGCGTAAGTCTCGCCGCATGCATTTAGAGATCTGTCTGTTCAGTTCCGAGCCACTTTGCCTTGCATATGTGGACTATGTGATAGCCTTTCTATTGCGCTACAGTCCCTTCAGCCATGCCTAGTTCACTGTCGCTATTTCGAAGTGCTGAAATATTTGTACAGTAGAGCTACGATAGCTATCAGAGTACAGAACCAGAGTACGAAACCTATCCAACTTCAGAGAGGTGTAAGACGGGGTGATGTTATATCCCCGAAACTCTTCACCGCCGCATTGTAGGACGTTTTCAAGGTACTGAACTGGAAAGTATACGGTCTTAACATAAATAACAAGTATATCACTTACCTTCGTTTTTCCCACGATATAGTCCTTATGGTAGAATTGCTAGACCTAAGCACTACACTCAATGACCTCAATTGTGTCTCCCAATGGATAGGTCTTAAGATGAACATGGACAAAGATCATGTTTAATGTCCATGTCACACATATGACGGTAGTTGTCGGGAGCACTAAGCTCCAAATTGTTGACGAGTACGTTTACCTGGGACAAATAGTCCAACTAGGTAAGTCCAACTAGGTAAGTCCAACTTCGACCGAGAGGTCAATCGACGGATTCAACTCGGCTGGGCAGCGTTCGGGAAATTACGACACATCTTCTCGTCAGGTATACCTCAATCTCTGAAAACTAAAGTGTATAACCAGTGCGTGTTGCCAGTGATGACTTATGGATCTGAGACGTGGTCCTTCACTACTGGCCGTATGAGGACACTCGAGGTCGCTCAGCGAGCTATGGAGAGGGCTATGCTCGGAGTTTCTCTGCGTGATAGACTCAGAAATGAGGATATCCGCAGTAAAACCAGAGTGACCGACATAGCCCAACGGATTAGTAAGCTGAAGTGGCAATGGGCCGGCCATATAGCTTGAAGAACCGATAACCGAAGGGGAAGAAAGGTTCTCGAGTGGCAGCCTCGTACCGGTAGGCATAGTGTAGGGCAACTCCCCACTAGATGGAGTGACGACCTGGTAAAATATGCAGGAAGTCGATGGATGCAGATGGCTCAGGACCGTGCTTTGTGGCATAACTTGGGGGAGGCCTATGTTCAGCAGTGGACTTATCAAGGGTTGTAATGATGACGATGATGATGACTGCATTGCAGTCTTCTAGGCACTGAAAACGGTTTTGTAAATCGACCCGAAATATTTCGGTACTTTGGATAAGAGTACGAGGAGGACGGAGAGCTAATTTTATTAGACGAAACCTCTTCAAATTAACACTTAGGTTTAGTGCGCCTCTAACCATTCGTTTTTTCGTTTTTTTTTTTCGTTCAGTTTTTACCCTTGCGATCACTGAGACATTACTGAATAGTTACCGTCTAGTCGTCATGACGTCAGAGGACCAGCTGCTGGTCACGGCGGCCGGCCCGTCAGCAGCTCCTACACCTGCAGCAACTGCCTTAGTTGCTCTGATGATGATGCTGTAGGAGCAGGCTCGCCGACAGGAGGAGAAGATATAAGTTCTACTTTTGATTGTTTTTATCAAAGCTATGATTTTTATCAAAAACTTATTTTCTTTATATTTAAATTCTAAAATATTTTGGATTGGATTTTACTAATAGGCAATGCATGCCAGCTTAACAAAATGAACAAAAATATCTGTTTAATCATACATAATATAAAATCTTAGCTGTTATAGCTACTTATAGAACGATAAATTAATTACCATGAAATGAAATTATTTAAATAAGTTTTCATAAAATATAATTGTTTAAAATTTATGGTACACGTTTTTTTTTCGATTTGGAGGCCGGGAAGACGGACAGAATCAGCGTGACACAACAGGAATAACGACAGGTGTACTCGTATATTTATATTCAGCATATACACGAAAATTAAATACTTCAAATTGACTTATTAATTATAATTATTAATATTATCATAAATTAATTAATTTAATAAAAATATTTGATAATTAAAATTAATGACACTAAAACTATAGAGTGCGTCGTGTGATAAGAAAAAAGTGTGGTTTGCAAGAAGACGTTGTGACTTACATTAAGAAGGGAATGCTTCAATGATTTGGACTTGCATAAAGAAAGAACAAATTCACAAGAGTATCTTTCGAAGTCAAACAAACAAGAGTATCTTTATGCGAGCATGTAAGTGTTGGTATATGGAAGTGAAAGTAGCAAGAGAACTGTATTAGGATTGTTGCAAATGGAAGACCGTGGTCTCTGTCAACACCTTTTCGTAACAGGCGTGAGAGTTTGTGTATGTATGTTATAAGCCTAAGAACAAAAGCAATACATGGAAACAATTTTTAAATTCGATGTCGGCTGAAACAAATTTTTATGATACAATTTGAAAGAAACCTAAATACAATGTTTAAACCGCATTGCACAGAGGAAATTAATTGAATTTTTCATAAATAATGAGCAGATGAGATGCTTTCTGCAAGGTTTCATTATGCCAACCGGTATTACTGCAAATATTTACCACAAAGCGTTTCTCGTGTTTGAAAATGCCTTTTTGTTTTCCTTGACTACGTTTTATTACTCTTTACTACCATATTGATACTCTTCCTATGCTAGGTAGGCTATTAATCTAAGAACCAAAAAGAAAGACGAATCACTACGTACATTTCAAGAGATGCAAAAACTGAATCAAAACCATGCTCAAATTATTGTAAAGACTCGTTCACGTTCACTTAAGCATCTAAAATCATTTGCAACCAACGACATCATTTTAGAGGTACATATATGTGAGCACCTCTCTCTATTTCTCTTTTTTGATTTGTAATCTAGACACACGAGCACACAGTTCACAAGATGGTAAGTGGATTTCAGTAGCCCATAAAAACCTTCATCAATTCTCAGTTAAGAAACAAAATGCAGATCCATTGGCACCTCTAAAGACTAAAAGAGATTTTTCGTTATCAGTAAAGTTTCCGGTTCTGATCATTCACTTTTCTCCTATTTTGTGTTGGCATTTTGTCAGAGCGTGTTCCTCCCTAGTCCTAGTAAGTCCTAGTAGGTTAATAAAATTCTCCAGACATAGTTTATCACAAAACTAACCTAAATGTAGATTCATGATATGTTTATAAATATTTTTTTATTACAGGTCATAAGTTCTTCCGTTGCTGGGTCCAATGTTGTTTCTTCTTTATTTAAATGATATAACTCTAACCACCAGTCATAAATGTATTTTATTCGCGGACGATATTTCAATAATTGTAAGCACTAATAAGAAGCAAAATAATTCAATACGTAATCATGAAATCGACATTAACAACACAATTGATACAATTATTAAATGGCTAGACAAAAACAATTTAAAAATTAATCTTAATAAATCAACTTATATTCAATTTAATAAATCAAAACACACAAAATACAATTTTAATCTTAATATCGACAAATTAAACGAAGTAACAAAAACTACTCGTAAATTCCTAGGAGTAATAATCGATCAAGATTTAAGCTGGAGAGGTCACATACATCAACTATGCAGTAGAATTAACCAATTTGTTTATGCACTTAATAAAGTAAAAAATGTTACAGATAAAAAAACTGCTGTTCTAACGTATCACGCTTACATAGAATATTTACTATGTTATGGTGTTGTAATATGGGGCAATGGTACAGATAAACAGAGATTATTTACTGCGCAAAAGAAATGCATTAGAGCTATTGCTGGAATCGCACCGGATAAATCCTGCAAACCAATATTTAGGAGCCTAGGTTTGTTGCCACTACCATCTCTGTATATCTACGAAGTTTGTAATTTCGTACATAAACATAATAATCTGTTTACAAAGGCATATGATATTAATATAAGACTAAAAAGAAATGCAAATAGACTTGTATTAGATGATGTATCGCGATCAAACAAATATAGTAAAAGCTGTTTAACCATGTGTATTCGAATCTATAATAAAATACCAAATGAAATCAAGTCGAATAATAATAATATATTTAAAAAAATTATTGACTTATCTCAATGAAAATCAATTTTATGACATAAGAGAACTATTGTTAAATGTAAATGATATATATTTTTTAATGAATTGTTTTGTATTATGATTAGAAAATTTCATTTGTATATGTGCTATTTATGTAAATTTGCATGCTATCACAATCACATAGCAAACATGTTGTGCTTTAAGAATTGTATCATCCTTATCTGTCCATGTTTTATGCAAATAAATAAATAAATAAATAAATTAACCATTCAATACATTTTAAATCGATGTATTGAACTTATGACCTGTAATAAAAAAATATTTATAAACATATCATGAATCTACAGCTTAGGTTAGTTTTGTGATAAACTATGTCTGGAGAATTTTATTAACCTACTAGGACTTACTAGGACTAGGGAGGAACACGCTCTGACAAAATGCCAACACAAAATAGGAGAAAAGTGAATGATCAGAACCGGAAACTTTACTGATAACGAAAAATCTCTTTTAGTCTTTAGAGGTGCCAATGGATCTGCATTTTGTTTCTTAACTGAGAATTGATGAAGGTTTTTATGGGCTACTGAAATCCACCTACCATCTTGTGAACTGTGTGCTCGTGTGTCTAGATTACAAATCAAAAAAGAGAAATAGAGAGAGGTGCTCACATATATGTACCTCTAAAATGATGTCGTTGGTTGCAAATGATTTTAGATGCTTAAGTGAACGTGAACGAGTCTTTACAATAATTTGAGCATGGTTTTGATTCAGTTTTTGCATCTCTTGAAATGTACGTAGTGATTCGTCTTTCTTTTTGGTTCTTAGATTAATAGCCTACCTAGCATAGGAAGAGTATCAATATGGTAGTAAAGAGTAATAAAACGTAGTCAAGGAAAACAAAAAAGGCATTTTCAAACACGAGAAACGCTTTGTGGTAAATATTTGCAGTAATACCGGTTGGCATAATGAAACCTTGCAGAAAGCATCTCATCTGCTCATTATTTATGAAAAATTCAATTAATTTCCACTGTGCAATGCGGTTTAAACATTGTATTTAGGTTTCTTTCAAATTGTATCATAAAAATTTGTTTCAGCCGACATCGAATTTAAAAAATTTTTTCATGTATTGCTTTTGTTCTTAGGTTTATAACATACATACACAAACTCTCACGCCTGTTACGAAGAGGTGTTGACAGAGACCACGGTCTTCCATTTGCAACAATCCTAATACAGTTCTCTTGCTACTTTCACTTCCATATACCAACACTTACATGCTCGCATAAAGATACTCTTGTTTGTTTGACTTCGAAAGATACTTTTGTGAATTTGTTCTTTCTTTATGCAAGTCCAAATCATTGAAGCATTCGCTTCTTAATGTAAGTCACAACGTCTTCTTGCAAACCACACTTTTTTCTTATCACACGACGCACTCTATAGTTTTAGTGTCATTAATTTTAATTATTAAATATTTTTATTAAATTAATTAATTTATGATAATATTAATAATTATAATTAATAAGTCAATTTGAAGTATTTAATTTTCGTGTATATGCTGAATATAAATATACGAGTACACCTGTCGTTATTCCTGTTGTGTCACGCTGATTCTGTCCGTCTTCCCGGCCTCCAAATCGAAAAAAAAAACGTGTACCATAAATTTTAAACAATTATATTTTATGAAAACTTATTTAACTAATTTCATTTCATGGTAATTAATTTATCGTTCTATAAGTAGCTATAACAGCTAAGATTTTATATTATGTATGATTAAACAGATATTTTTTTTCATTTTGTTAAGCTGGCATGCCTTGCCTATTAGTAAAATCCAATCCAAAATATTTTAGAATTTAAATATAAAGAAAATAAGTTTTTGATAAAAATCATAGCTTTGATAAAAAACAATCGAAAGTAGAACTTATATCTTCTCCTCCTGTCGGCGAGCCTGCTCCTACAGCATCATCATCAGAGCAACTAAGGCAGTTGCTGCAGGTGTAGGAGCTGCTGACGGGCCGGCCGCCGTGACCAGCAGCTGGTCCTCTGACGTCATGACGACTAGACGGTAACTATTCAGTAATGTCTCAGTGATCGCAAGGGTAAAAACTGAACGAAAAAAAAACGAAAAAACGAATGGTTAGAGGCGCACTAAACCTAAGTGTTAAGTTGAAGAGGTTTCGTCTCATAAAATTAGCTCTCCGTCCTCCTCGTACTCTTATCCAAAGTACCGAAATATTTCGGGTCGATTTACAAAACCGTTTTCAGTGCTTAGAAGACTGCAATGCAGTCATCATCATCATCATCGTCATTACAACCCTTGATAAGTCCACTGCTGAACATAGGCCTCCCCCAAGTTATGCCACAAAGCACGGTACTGAGCCATCTGCATCCATCGACTTCCTGCATATCTTACCAGGTCGTCACTCCATCTAGTGGGGAGTTGCCCTACACTATGCCTACCGGTACGAGGCTGCCACTCGAGAACCTTTCTTCCCCATCGGTTATCGGTTCTTCAAGCTATATGGCCGGCCCATTGCCACTTCAGCTTACTAATCCGTTGGGCTATGTCGGTCACTCTGGTTTTACTGCGGATATCCTCATTTCTGAGTCTATCACGCAGAGAAACTCCGAGCATAGCCCTCTCCATAAATCGCTGAGCGACCTCGAGTGTCCGCATACGGCCAGCAGTGAAGTACCTTATCTCAGATCCATAAGTCATCACTGGCAACACGCACTGGTTATACAATCTAGTTTTTAGAGATTGAGGTATACCTGACGAGAAGATATGTCGTAATTTCCCGAACGCTGCCCAGCCGAGTTGAATCCGTCGATTGACCTCTCGGTCGAAGTTGGACTTACCTAGTTGGACTTACCTAGTCGGACTATTTGTCCCAGGTAAACGTACTCGTCAACAATTTGGAGCTTAGTGCTCCCGACAACTACCGTCATAGGTGTGACATGGACATTAAACATGATCTTTGTCCATGTTCATCTTAATACCTATCCATTGGGAGACACAATTGAGGTCATTGAGTGTAGTGCTTAGGTCTAGCAATTCTACCATAGGGACTATATCGTGGGAATAACGAAGGTAAGTGATATACTTGTTATTTATGTTAAGACCGTATACTTTCCAGTTCAGTACCTTGAAAACGTCCTACAATGTGGCGGTGAAGAGTTTCGGGGATATAACATCACCCCGTCTTACACCTCTCTGAAGTTGGATAGGTTTCGTACTCTGGTTCTGTACTCTGATAGCTATCGTAGCTCTACTGTACAAATATTTCAGCACTTCGATATAGCGACAGTGAACTAGGCATGGCTGAAGGGACTGTAGCGCAATAGAAAGGCTATCACATAGTCCACATATGCAAGGCAAAGTGGCTCGGAACTGAACAGACAGATCTCTAAATGCATGCGGCGAGACTTACGCAACTTTAATACTGCTCGTACTAAAGAAGCGATCGAGCGGAACCAGGGCTCCAAAGTCTTTGCCAGAGATCTGTCTGCCAGTAAGAGCCAACTGTTAAATCTGAAGACTGATTCTCTTGTTTGTAGGCACATTTTAATTCTTCGGTCACATCAAAATATGGAATGCCGTGCACGTGTGTTTCACAATAACGAACAGTTTTTTTGTCTTTTGGCGACAAATATTTGAAAGGATAACTTGGCCGAAACAAATAATGATCGATAAACGCACCATTTTTATTAGATAATTTTACGTCTAGAATAGTCATTTCTCTACATTGAAAATGTTTAAGAGGATATGTAATGTGAAATCCGTCCATATCAATGACGTATCTAATATTTATTAGATTTTGTGTCATTTTGAACCAAATGTAAAAGTATTTACACGTGACTAAAAATATGTTTTTCCAACAAACTTCACATAACAATGCTTCATTACTTCCGATCATCCCATTTCTTCCTTCTGCTCTTGTCTTCCTGTAATTTAAGTAAACAGAATCACATTCACTAATGATCAACTAATGACTGTAATTGTTAAAAAATATTTCTTAACTTTTTCACTTTCTGCTATTGTCTTTGTATTTATGGCTAGGAAATGTCCACGGCGCTGCCTCAATGCGTGTTGGCGAAATTCATATGCCTTCGAAATTTTCTCAGACATGCAGGTTTCCTCACGATATTTTCCTTCACCGCCGAGCAAGTGGTAAATCAGCACTTAAAATTGTAATTAACAATTTAACTGGTGCCGGCGGGGATCGAACCCGGGTCGCGTACAGTGAAATTTACAGCTTGCGATAACCATCTGGGCTACCACGGCTTAATCATATACACGCACAATATTTAAATATAATTTGTTAACACTAAATCATACACACGTAAGAAAATAACAGAAAGAAAAGTAAGTTTGTCAATAGATTAAACACTTAAAATTGCAATTAACAATTTAATTGGTGCCGGCGGGGATCAAACCCGGGTCGCGTACTGTGAAATTTACAGCTTGCGCTAACCATCTTGGCTACCACGGCTTAATCAAATACACACGCAATATTTAAAAATAATTTGTTAACACTGAATCATACACACGTAATAAAATAACAGAGAGAAAAGTAAGTTTGTCAATAGAATAAACACTTACATCCATGGTCTTTGATGCGTTGAAGTAACACAAATGTAGTAGTATTGATAGATCCACTGCGGTCAAACGACCATATACTAACTCCATGACAGCAGTTGCTTGGTCTTATATAGTACCAGTAAGTAATAATTCTAATCTAAAAAAAATCTGCAGTGGAATTGATAGTAACTTTATGCATCAACAAGCTTATCTCACATTCTGTTGCTTATCTCAGCATTACTTCGTGTTGCGTCTTGTTCAGTGTTTTGATGACTCAAATACGTTTTGTATAATACAAAATAATGCATTTTAATATTTAGAAATCACTATAATTGATCATTCATATGTTAGTCATTATGTAGATTGTACTGTAATAATCTACTAATAGCAGTAATATCATGGATACACTAGATGTACAACAACATCTGAAAAAGATTCACCCCAGTCTAGAAAATAATGTTTATGCTGCTAATAGACTGCCCATGTACACCCACGTACGAACGTATATAATATGCAATTTGTGTACAGATGATAAACCAGGGTCACATTAGGTAGCTTTATATATCGGTACGAAAGACGTCGGTCAATATTTTGATTCATACGGACGAGCACCTGTACGATATCATCTGGAGTTTTTAAAAAGGAATTGTAAAAGATGGAACTGGAATGTTGATAGCGTAACGCTCCCCCCTATATATAAATAAATATATTAGATTAAATATAATTAATTCTCCTTTATAATAAAAATTATATATATGTGACTAGGATTAATAAAATATGTTTTGGTCTTTCTAACGATCTTTCTAAAGGTTTAATAATGGTCCGTTTGTAATATTTTGGCGTGATCGTCTTAGTTAGGACACTTATTTACGTTGTGTTTGTTTAGTAACTTAGTTCTTTTAGGTGTCTTTTGGAAGAATGAATATTCGCTAGAGCAATTGAAAGCTGTTGGTAGTGCCTTATAAGCTAAGTGAACCCCGTTCACGAAGACAGGGCTCGAGAAAGGTTAAGAAAACGTCCCAATTCCACTTGTATCAGATTTACATTATTAACTCCCGCTCGGAAAAGGCTCAAAATATATTTATACAAAATACCCGATACAAGGGCTTCGCTCTCCTACATTTATCACGGCTCCACACACGCCATGCGCAGTGAGCGCCAACTATTTTGTTACACTTCCCCCCGAAGGGAACGCTAATTCGGGAACTGAACCGTAGTCCACAGCAAAATAACTGGCGAACCAGTAAAAGAGGCTTGGCCCCTTGTTAGTGCGTAAGCACAAACATCGACTGAAGTCGCGCATGTCAATGCGTGTAAACGCCAAACAGAATACGAACGAATCCAGCCACAGTGAATGTACGTCACACGGTTTAGGCAAATAGGCACACTGGCCGTAAACCCTCCGTGAGCGCCACCACCTGCCAGATCGCCGCTCCTGCAGACGTGATGTAAGTGTATGGCATCACCACCAATTGCATGATCAGCACGGCTACTAGCCGCAGAGCGTGTCATGAGTCTACCGCTCACCTCAAGGGAATGGGTTCCCACGTTGTGCGGCTTTCGGCCGCAGCCTGAGAGTATCCTCAGATCCTCCCGCCAGCTACCACCCGCATGAGGTCGACACATATGCTCCACCAACCAATACAACGGCAGATATAGCCAAAAGGCAGTTATAAGATAAGAGTAATAATTCGCCATCAGAAAAGGTTCGTGTCACTGACGTTGAGTAAATGCATTTTCGATCATGTTTGTCAATCAACAAGTTGCCTTCAATCATTCAAAGGTGAGAAAGTTACAGAGATATAATATTATGTTGTTATATAAAACATCGTGTAGGGCAGACAGTCTGCAGCCCCGTATGAAGGGACCCGACTTGGGCAAAGCTACTCAGGCGTGAGTCAAACCAATACGCAGAGAGCGCCATTGAGAATAGTGTCCCACCAAACAACCATCGCAGAGACGCAATGCTGCAGAACGCAACAAGCATCAATACAACTATCGTCGGGCTTACACTATCCCAAGGTCCCCCATACATCCCAGCAGACATCACAACCTGAATACCTCCATCGACCAGAACCAAAAGAGTGCGTCGAATCAGGCGCAGCATACCCGCAGATCCATCACAAGACGCAATACCGTAAGTAGCAGTAAGCATCAATGCAACTATCATACGGATGGCGCCCCCCTCACAACACACCCACATGACCCCTATCGACTTTGGTAACAAAGTTGTATTGTTGTTATATAAAAAATATCACCAACGTACGAGTATCATAGTAGCACGCCACTAAGACGCCAATGAACAAAACTCCACGTATCATAGCGCTGATGCACTAAGACATGAAGTTGAGTATGCCTGTTACACTTAAAAGTGCTACCAAACACACTCATCATCCCAATCCGAAGGATAGACGACGCATCGCTATGCGCTACTACGCCGCCCACAAACGGTATGGGTGTGCGATGTCCACGGGAAAGCCGTATTGCTGAATTAGTTCTATGATTAATATGCGTTACAATAGTAGGGTAGTGGGTTCGCATCCTATATATGAATGACTTATGAAAGTAAGGTCTATGATACAAAAGCAATACTATAGAAGGTCTCCATGATGAATTTGCATTACAATAGTAGGGTTGTGGGTTCGAACCCTATATATGAATGACTTATGGAAGAAAGGTCTATGATACAAAAGCATTATTAGTGAAGGTCTCCTTGATGCATAAGCATATGGGGTGGTCGGGTGATCGACTGCTCCTAGTACTGTAGCAAAATGATTAGTCCTTATTAGGGACTTGAAAAGGAATATTATGGTGGCGTGTATGCTGCTTCACGAGCAATTGGTCCAAGGTAAACTTGGACTCGCTAACCGATGTGTCCTAGACATATCATCTTAGTGCTGGTGATAAGCGGGTTTGTTGTAGCGATACGGCTTTCCCGTGGACATCGCACACCCATACCGTTTGTGGGCGACGTCGTAGCGCATAGCGATGCGTCGTCTATCTTTCGGATTGGGGTGATGAGTGTGTTTGGTAGCACTTTTAAGTGTAAAAGGCATACTCAACTTCATGTCTTAGTGCATTAGCGCTATGATACGTGGAGTTTTGTCCACTGGCGTCTTAGTAGCGTGCTACTATTATACGTTGGTGATATTTTTTATATAACATCAATAAAAACTTTGTTACCAAAATCGATAGGGGTCATGTGGGTGTGTTGTGAGGGGGTGCCACCCGTATGATATTTGCATTGATGCTTACTGCTACTTGCGATATTGCGTCTTGTGATGGATCTGCAGGTGTGCTGCGCCTGATTCGACGCATTCTTGTGGTTTTGGTCGATTGAGGTAAACAAATAACATCTTAGTGCCGGTGGTAAGCAATTAAAATTAATGACACTAAACTATAGAGTGCGTCGTGTGATAAGAAAAAAGTGTGGTTTGCGAGAAGACGTTGTGACTTACATTAAGAAGGGAATGCTTCAATGATTTGGACTTGCATAAAGAAAGAACAAATTCACAAGAGTATCTTTCAAAGTCAAACAAACAATAGTATCTTTATGCGAGCATGTAAGTGTTGGTATATGGAAGTGAAAGTAGCAAGAGAACTGTATTAGGATTGTTGCAAATGGAAGACCGTGGTCTCTGTCAACACCTTTTCGTAACAGGCGTGAGAGTTTGTGTATGTATGTTATAAGCCTAAGAACAAAAGCAATACATGGAAACAATTTTTAAATTCGATGTCGGCTGAAACAAATTTTTATGATACAATTTGAAAGAAACCTAAATACAATGTTTAAACCGCATTGCACAGAGGAAATTAATTGAATTTTTCATAAATAATGAGCAGATGAGATGCTTTCTGCAAGGTTTCATTATGCCAACCGGTATTACTGCAAATATTTACCACAAAGCGTTTCTCGTGTTTGAAAATGCCTTTTTGTTTTCCTTGACTACGTTTTATTACTCTTTACTACCATATTGATATTCTTCCTATGCTAGGTAGGCTATTAATCTAAGAACCAAAAAGAAAGACGAATCACTACGTACATTTCAAGAGATGCAAAAACTGAATCAAAACCATGCTCAAATTATTGTAAAGACTCGTTCACGTTCACTTAAGCATCTAAAATCATTTGCAACCAACGACATCATTTTAGAGGTACATATATGTGAGCACCTCTCTCTATTTCTCTTTTTTGATTTGTAATCTAGACACACGAGCACACAGTTCACAAGATGGTAAGTGGATTTCAGTAGCCCATAAAAACCTTCATCAATTCTCAGTTAAGAAACAAAAAAGCAGATCCATTGGCACCTCTAAAGACTAAAAGAGATTTTTCGTTATCAGTAAAGTTTCCGGTTCTGATCATTCACTTTTCTCCTATTTTGTGTTGGTATTTTGTCAGAGCGTGTTCCTCTCTAGTCCAAGTAAGTACTAGTAAGTTAAAAAAATTCTCCAGACATAGTTTATCACAAAACTAACCTAAGCTGTAGATTCGTGATATGTATATAAATAATTTTTTTTACTACAGGTCATAAGTCCAATACATCGATTTAAAATGTATTGAATGGTTGGAATAATATAACCTAGAACTGACGCTGCTCTCTGCCTGTTCGTGAAGTTTCATTACAATCGCGCCAACGATTTTGAAGGTTATCCCAGACATACAGACAGACAAATATGTATGTCTTAAAGGCATGCAAATATCCCTCTAAATAAACGGAAGTTGTTTCGATATTATAGACAGACACTTCAATTTCATTTGTATGAATTGATAAGAGTAACAAAAGTGCTGAAGGTTCACTTAATGATAGGAATAGTAGCTCCCACAGCCCATGGACACCTGCTTATGTTAATAATTTTATGTACATATTATATATATGTATATATATATATATATATATATATATATATATATATATATATATATATATATATATATAGCGTCAGTTCTAGGTTATATTATATTCCAAAATAGAGTTTTTTCAGTAACAGAATTAATGATAAAATAAATGGTCCTTGATGATTTGCCTATAACTAAATCTAACCCCCTATTAATAGAGAATCGGCGAAGCTGGGTCGATCACTAGTGATAATTAAGAGTTACAAACTCTGTTTATTAACAATATTTTATATTTTATACTGTACATTATTATATAACTTTACCGTTATCACCTTAATAAAAACGGCAACAAAGGACGGACTTAATGTTTAACGACATTATATGCCATTCAACCTAGTTCGTAACTTGAGAAGCAGTTTATCACACTTGGCCGTCAGAACCTACACATTCATAAGCTTTTAACTTCGTAATATATGTCGGCTCCATGTCGCAGTAACTTAAGAATTTGTTTGTTCAAAGCATTTGGCTCGATTTCCGCATGCCGCCAGTATGTATGTCCATACTCGTATGCAATTTATGTATATAAAACGCCTCCACGATACAAGCCCAAGTATGGAGGTATTTAAAAGAAAAGAAAATTACATAGCCATTCCCAAATATGTCAACTTATTAAATCAACTCATTTATTATTTATTTCATTTCATTCACTTTTGTACCATATTTCTTATGAATAAATTTATTATTATTCATAAAATTGCGTTAAATTATGTCCTTATTTACAAATTACTATTAAAATTGAAATTATTAAATATAATATCTATATCCATTGAAGATTTCAAGCTCGTTAGGAAGCTATGACTTTTCCTGCAGGAAAAAGAAAGTCCGACTGAGAAAATAAATATTTTATTACGAACTATTGAGATAGACCATTTTACTTCTTCAAGCAAGCTTCGATTTTGTACCAAGAATCTTTGTGCTTTTATTTTATTTGAAGCAATTATTTTATTTTATTTGAAGCAATCGAGGTTTAAAAAGAAGTTGTAAAACTTAAGGATTACTCCAATATAGATACTACAAGAATAAATCAGAATTAAATAAGAAAAGTTACATCACATATTCAAAAATTTTGAAAAAATGTATTCAAAGATCGAAAAGAAATTCTACTATAAAATTCATACACAAAAGCATAAATAAATGTAAAGCTACATGCTCTGCGATAAAAAATGCAATCTCAAATTCAAACTTCGACCATGGCGTTACGGATTTAAAAATAAATAATGAACTGATTAAAAATCCTACTGACATAGCTACGATTTTCAATAATTATTTTACTAATTTCCCTAATAATTTGACAATAATGAATAAACCAAACAGCTATACTAGTATTGAAAAATCACTACCTAACTCAATGTTTGTTAAGCCCATGACAGAAGAAGAGGTTAAAAAAGAAATCCTATCTCTTAATAACACTAACTCGGAAGGATATGACGGTATTAATACGAAAATATTAAGAAGTCTGTAAATGAATTAGTCTCTATTTTAACATATTTAATTAACTTATCATTTTCATGTGGTACTTTTCCAGAAAAATTAAAATTTTCGATTGTAAAGCCATTATTTAAAAAGGGTAAGAGAAATGATATTACCAATTATCGTCCAATACATTAATACCAATATTGTCAAAAATACTAGAAAAATGTATCTACAAAAGATTACTAGATTTTTGCAAGAAATTTAATTTAATAAAGAATGACCAATATGGCTTTCAGAAACAAAACTCTACAACATTAGCCACATTTAAGCTCATTAGTTCAATCTTAACAAAAATAAATAACAATTTTTTTACCACAGCATTATTTCTTGATTTATCGAAAGCCTTCGATCTCGTTGCGCACAGCATACTATTACGAAAACTGGAAATGGTCGGTGTCAGAGGACTTCCACTAAAATGGATATCTTCCTATTTAGCTAACCGTAGACAATGTGTCGTAATAAAAAAGATTGTAGGAGAGGAAATGCTGTCCTTCTCATCTTCTTATAAAGAGAACAAACACGGCATTCCTCAAGGACGGACCTTGAATTTACCTTGAATAACCTAGAACTGACGCTATATGTATATATATATATATATATATATATATATATATATATATATATATATATATATATACATATATATAATATGTACATAAAATTATTAACATAAGCAGGTGTCCATGGGCTGTGGGAGCTACTATTCCTATCATTAAGTGAACCTTCAGCACTTTTGTTACTCTTATCAATTCATATAAATGAAATTGAAGTGTCTGTCTATAATATCGAAACAACTTCCGTTTATTTAGAGGGATATTTGCATGCCTTTAAGACATACATATTTGTCTGTCTGGTATGTCTGGGATAACCTTCAAAATCGTTGGCGCGATTGTAATGAAACTTCACGAACAGGCAGAGAGCAGCGTCAGTTCTAGGTTATATTATTCCAACCATTCAATACATTTTAAATCGATGTATTGGACTTATGACCTGTAGTAAAAAAATTATTTATATACAAATCACGAATCTACAGCTTAGTTTAGTTTTGTGATAAACTATGTCTGGAAAATTTTATTAACCTACTAGGACTTACTAGGACTAGGGAGGAACACGCTCTGACAAAATACCAACACAAAATAGGAGAAAAGTGAATGATCAGAACCGGAAACTTTACTGATAACGAAAAATCTCTTTTAGTCTTTAGAGGTGCCAATGGATCTGCATTTTGTTTCTTAACTGAGAATTGATGAAGGTTTTTATGGGCTACTGAAATCCACTTACCATCTTGTGAACTGTGTGCTCGTGTGTCTAGATTACAAATCAAAAAAGAGAAATAGAGAGTGGTGCTCACATATATGTACCTCTAAAATGATGTCGTTGGTTGCAAATGATTTTAGATGCTTAAGTGAACGTGAACGAGTCTTTACAATAATTTGAGCATGGTTTTGATTCAGTTTTTGCATCTCTTGAAATGTACGTAGTGATTCGTCTTTCTTTTTGGTTCTTAGATTAATAGCCTACCTAGCATAGGAAGAATATCAATATGGTAGTAAAGAGTAATAAAACGTAGTCAAGGAAAACAAAAAGGCATTTTCAAACACGAGAAACGCTTTGTGGTAAATATTTGCAGTAATACCGGTTGGCATAATGAAACCTTGCAGAAAGCATCTCATCTGCTCATTATTTATGAAAAATTCAATTAATTTCCTCTGTGCAATGCGGTTTAAACATTGTATTTAGGTTTCTTTCAAATTGTATCATAAAAATTTGTTTCAGCCGACATCGAATTTAAAAATTGTTTCCATGTATTGCTTTTGTTCTTAGGTTTATAACATACATACACAAACTCTCACGCCTGTTACGAAGAGGTGTTGACAGAGACCACGGTCTTCCATTTGCAACAATCCTAATACAGTTCTCTTGCTACTTTCACTTCCATATACCAACACTTACATGCTCGCATAAAGATACTCTTGTTTGTTTGACTTTGAAATATACTCTTGTGAATTTGTTCTTTCTTTATGCAAGTCCAAATCATTGAAGCATTCCCTTCTTAATGTAAGTCACAACGTCTTCTTGCAAACCACACTTTTTTCTTATCACACGACGCACTCTATAGTTTAGTGTCATTAATTTTAATTATTAAATATTTTTATTAAATTAATTAATTTATGATAATATTAATAATTATAATTAATAAGTCAATTTGAAGTATTTAATTTTCGTGTATATGCTGAATATAAATATACGAGTACACCTGTCGTTATTACTGTTTTGTCACGCTGATTCTGTCCGTTTTCCCGGCCTCCAAATCGAAAAAAAAACGTGTACCATAAATTTTAAACAATTATATTTTATGAAAACTTACTTAACTAATTTCATTTCATGGTAATTAATTTATCGTTCTATAAGTAGCTATAACAGCTAAGATTTTATATTATGTATGATTAAACAGATATTTTTTTTTCATTTTGTTAAGCTGGCATGCATTGCCTATTAGTAAAATCCAATCCAAAAAATTTTAGAATTTAAATATAAAGAAAATAAGTTTTTGATAAAAATCATAACTTTGATAAAAAACAATCGAAAGTAGAACTTATATCTTCTCCTCCTGTCGGCGAGCCTGCTCCTACAGCATCATCATCAGAGCAACTAAGGCAGTTGCTGCAGGTGTAGGAGCTTTTAAAAAAGGTTAAAATACCAACTAGAACTTTCAGTTTCAGGCCAATTAATGAAATAAATCTAAATGAATTCAATAATGATTTACATGCAATCAACTGGAACGATGTAATTGAATTACCTTCAGTGGATATGACGGTGGAAAAATTTAATTCAATGATGTTCTCTCTCTTTGATAAGTATGCAGCAGTGAAAACAATAACTCTAAAACCAAAATATTCACTGCCGTGGGTAACCGATGTCTGTAAAATGATGATCGATGAGCGTAATATGGCTTACGATGTCTATAGAAAATCCGTATCAGACGAACATAAAAAATATTACAAGGAGCTCAAAAGTCTAGTGTTAACAAGTATTGTAGGAGAAAAGCGGGCCTACTTCAATAGTTTAGTTAATTCTCAAGCTAAAAATAGCAAAATATTTTGGAAAAATTTGAAGGAAAAAATTTTGGTTGACCCCTCGAAAGACAATTCTATTGAAATAGGCCAAAAGCCTCCCTACTTCAATTAACCAAACAAAATTAATGATCATTTCTTGAATATTCCGGGAGACAATGTAGTTTCCAAGATAAAATTTTTTGAACATAACAAATTCCATACAGAGGTATTTAAATTAGCTCCCGTAGAATCTTCTGTTGGACACGATGGAATTAGCAGAGATATGATATTACTCTCTCTTCCTTGCACCTTGGATACAATCACGGCTATAATTAATAAGTAAATTAAGACGGGTACAGTTCCTGATAAGTGGAAGGAGGCACTAGTGGCCCCAATACCCAAAAAATGAAAACCCGATCGAATTAAAAGATCTTAGGCTCATCAGCATTTTGCCATTCCTTGCGAAACTGCTGAAGAAAGCTATTTGCGAACAGTTGACAAAATTTGTTGAAACGACCAACACCTTGCCTCATTTACAATCTGGGTTTCGCAAAGGACGTGGCACATCGACTGCTTTACTCGATGTCACAGACAATATATTAGCTGAACAAGATTCCGGACACAGTACGATTCTAACGCTATTAGACTATTCCCGCGCTTTCGACTGCCTAAATATTCACCTACTGCTTGTTAAACTGTCATATTATGGTTTAGACAAAAATTCGGTCAAGTGGTTCAGTATTTACTTGAATAATCGGTACCAATCAGCAAAATTGGTAAAAAGTGATAGGTCTATAGTAAGTTCTCACCCAAGGCTTATTAATCGTGGTGTTCCTCAGGGTTCAATACTTGGTCCACTTCGTTTTATAATTTACTGCGTTGATCTTGTCAAAGTTATAAAGTATTCTACGTAGCACTGCTACGCTGATGATGTGCAAATATACGTGGCGGACTCACCAGATAAGTTACTACAAGCTGTCACACGGCTTAATGAGGACTTGGACAGAATTGCTAACTGGTCAATAATAAATGCCTTGTTTTAAACCCTTCAAAGTCAAAATATATGGTCATGGGCACAAAGATGCAAATAAATAGAATTCGTGGTGACCTAGATGTTAAGATTAAAGGTAAACATATAATGCGCATGGATGAAGCCAAAAGCCTTGACATTACCTTCGACACTATTCTAAGATTTTAAAATCATGTCCTTAATATGGTAAAAAACTGTTTTTATCGCCTAAAGGTTTTATACCAAATCCGTGACCAACTTTCTGTACCATCACGCATTACTATTTGCGAGTCATTGGTTTTGTCTAGGCTCAACTACAGGGATGTTATTTATGGACTCCGGATTTTCAGCAAAACAAAGCGACTAATACAACGCGTGCAAAATGCATGTTGTCGGTTCTGTTTTGATGTATCTCCCAGAAATCACATTACACCCTTTCTGAACAATGCTTCCATGCTCAATATGGACTCACGTAGAGAGCTATATTTAGGGGGACTAGTCTTTAGTGTTATTAAGTTCAAGAAACCAGAGTACTTGTATGCAAAGATAAAGTTTGCTAAGCAAGCAAATTCTGGAAAACAACTGAGATCCATAAGATCAGCACTCCTATATTACAGCCATAAAACAGCGGCATTTAACGGCAGTTTCCGATATATGGCAACGAAGTATTTGAATAACATCCCACCACCAATAAGAAATCGTAACAACAACTACTAGTTTAAAAATAAATTCAAAACATATCTTCTAGATAAACAAAAACAAGGTATTCCCAAACACTTCATTTGCCAGCTATAAACCATGGCATGTTATTTTCTTTTTTCTTTTACTAATTCTTAATGGTTTTTAAGTCATTAAGGTACTAGCCTTAATTGGGTACGCAGTCTTACACATCTTTTCCGTAATTTTTTACTAAATTAAACCCAAGATATAAATCATATAGCTAAAAGGACACATCTTTCGGACATCATTACACTACATTAATATTAACGTGCAAAAAAAATACTTTTTTCCTTATTTCTTTTTGATTGTACTATTGTGCTCATTTTCTTCTCGCCACCCCGAGGGTAATAGCTGAAAATCAGTGTTTGCTCTCTGAGCAATATTAATCACTGAGCTATGACCCATTTGTTTAACTGCAATACACATGTATATTTAGATCATAAGTTTATGTATATTTTTTTCCATGATACTTTGATTGTATATCTAGTTTAATTACTGAATTTACGTGTGTGATTGGAGATACAAATAAACGTTTTATCTATCTATCTATCAAAAAATTCCATAAATATCATGATCGTCATCATTACAGCCCTCCACAAGTCCACTCCCAAACACAGGCGTTGCCCAAAGAATACTACAAAGCACGGTCTTGAGCCACCTTCCATCCAGCATCCATCGACTTTCTATTTGTCTCACCTGGTCGTCACTTCAACTAGATAGGGGTCACCCTACACTTCACCTACCGGTACGAGGCTGCCACTCGAGAAATGTTCTTCTTGGTTGTCGGTTCTTCGAGCCATATGGCCGGCTCATTGCCACTTGTAACATATATACGTAGTTTCAATATAAAAGCATATTTAAACACGCGTCGAATTTAAATGATATGGAATTAATCACATTAATTTATGAAAATGTGGAATAGAATAGACTAATTTTTATTCAATATAGATAACAAGTAATTATTATTGAAAGTCAAGTTTTTACTTTACCACTAGTTCGAAAAAAACTCTGTCCTGGGAAGAACCAGCAAGAAACCGAGTGGGACTTTTTTCTAAATAAATTTTACAATGTCAATGGTCACTAAATATTTTCAATATTTATTTTAGAAACAACATTGAAGCGACCACCTCATCCCAGGGGTTATTATCAACCCTTTATTCATTTATTTCATAATAACCTTTTTTGTATAGTTTTTGGTTAATTAACTAAATAAACTTGGTAATAGAGTGGCCTTGTATATTTTCTGAGACTGAGTAATTTTGTATTCTGGGCTGATAATTGTAAATCACAGAATAGGAACTGGTTCCTGTTCGCATCTTTGATTAAAATAGTCAATGAGAATGGCAACCAGATAGATACAATAACAATTAATTACTTAACAAACACACATAATGCGGCTGATAGCATACATGGTAATATTGAAAGAGTTTTCCATAAAACAAGAAATATATACGGTTTTGACGATTGAAGGATGTAATCATGAATTGCAGAAAAAAATCTGCAGATTCTAGAAATTAACGCCTTAGAGGAAAAATTTAACTAGGTCAAAAAGAAAAGACAATAGTCAAAATCTTCTAATGTACCATTTGTCAAAATTGTTTTACTTAACAAAGGTAACAAGTTCTCAGTTTCGAAGAGGATCATGAAATATGTTCTACCGAACTATGAAACAATTTGAGTACAAAGAACTTGACTTTTTGCAAAAAAGATTGGACATTACCAGGCAGACAGAAAAAGTTTTTAAGCAGCGCTGTATCAACCCGATTAAAAAGGAAGCTATTCTGCACCAATTAGTGCCCTACATACCAGAAAACTGGCGAAAGTTTTGGCTAAACCTGCAAACAGATAATGACACGAGTGATTTAGTGATGCAAGAGGAATCAAACCTTGAAGATATTAACTAATGGATAAACACTAATATCTTCAAGATTAACCATGCAAGAAGTAGATGCATAGACTTTATAATCTATGCATCTACTTCTTGCTTGCTTATCACTTTGCCTGACCTGGGAATTGATTCAAAAAATATTTTCGTGAGAAGAATTAAAGATTATTTCATTAAAATTTCTCAATTTAAAATTCAAATTGTTTTATTTTGCACCATGATTTCATACTCAACTCAACTATGTAAAAATTTTACTAAAAAAACTAAACAAAAATTGTTTTGAAGTTCATTAACAACCAGAATCACAAAAAAACACTCATACTTTTATGTTCACTTAGTTAATTATTTTTGTGTGAATTTATTTGCAATCTTGAAAACAAAGTAAACTCTGATACTTTGATATTGAATGGTAATATTAGGTTGTTTTTTTTTTTTGCAATTTGATAAACAAACATTTAAATTTAAAACAGAATTAAAATAAAAAGCAAAATTCTGCTGCTTATTTCAGATGAACCTATTTTTTTACTAATTTCAGAGACTGATTTTAAGTATTACAGGGAAAGGTACGCTTTTAATAAACGTTGTTCTAGTTTCTGCCCCTCCTGAAAAATGTTACTGTTTGTAATTACTTTGTTTATCGCTAGGGCAGCCGTTTTATTGAAAAATACTAAAAATATTTGATATTATCGCCTCGCAACTATAGGCTTGATAAAACAGTATGAGGTATTACATCAGATATTTCTAAGGATTACAATGAGAAAATCCTAAAAATTATCGTCCATTTCTTGTGGTTCCTAGATGTATTAGTCATCCGAAATCCTAACAACACTATAGGTTATACTGTGTATAGAAAAAGAGCCATAGAAACCGATATTTAAATGGTGAATCTCACTATCATCCTTCACAGTTAGTTACCGTGGGCAAATCTTTGTTACAGAGAGCACGAGGGATCTGTGATAGCAAACACCTGGCCGACGAGCTTCAGCACGTCAAGCAGGTTCTGCAGGAAAACAAGCTTCGGGTCCCGCGGCTACGTCACAGTGACCGAGTGAATCTGGCCACAGTCAAGCGTGTGCCTGCTATACTACCATATGTCAGAGGTGTCACAGACAAGATTGGCTACATCTTGAAGCGAGCTTCTATTAGAACATTCTACAAGCCGCCGAAGAAGGTTAATCATTTCTTATCATCCGTCAAGTGTCATATTCCTCTACAAGATGCAGGAGTGTACAAGCTTGGTTGTGATTGTGGTGTCTCATATATAGGGCTAACAAAGAGATCAGATAGAACCCGCGTAAAAGAACATGTAGCTGACGTGAAGCATCAACGTTCCGGGAAGTCTGCAGTTTGGATCATATCCTAGATGGCCCCAACCATTACATCAGATTTGATAGACCACAAATCCTCGCGAAAGAACATCGATTCCTACCAAGGATGATACGTGAGGCTATTGAAATTAAAAAAAACATCCTAATTTCAATAGAGAAGGAGGCTGGGTACAACCACCTCCTTGGGACCCTATAGCTAATAAAATTAAAACTAAACCCAAGCATTACCATTGCAAGACTCCAAAACACAGTTAGTTCATTCTGCGTAGATCGAACCAAAGACAATGATTAAAAAGCTGAAGGTACTCCGGGTTAACGTTGACATCGGGACGTCAGTCACCTCAGTCCCCCGTGACCATGGGTGCTGGAAAGCACCCAAAACGTCGGGTATGAAAAGTAAAATAAATAAAACGCGATAAAATTCGTAAAAGTAGTTTTAATCATATAATGTATAGTGTTCGCGTAAATATAAGAAATCATAATCCATCAATCCATCTTACCTATTTGTGCTGCCAAATAGCAGTACTTACACTGCTGTAATTTTTTTTGGGATAAGGGTGACAAACGAGCACACAGCTCATCTGATGGTAAGTGGATGCTGTAGCCTATAGATATTTACATTTAACCTGGACTAAGAATCAAAATGCAGATGCAGGACTAATATGGAATGCCTCGATTCCAGCAAAACGGGTACACGGTTCTTTACACTCACAATACGATACACAGCAGCATTGAGCTGCAATTTCACGCTGGTTCCCTGTGAGAGCGTGGTACTTCCCCCGTTCGAGTCGACCCATATATACCACAACCGTAATATAGTTGACGCGTGGCCGTATAAATACAAGGTGAGAATGCATCTGCCACCTTCTTTGTTTGAAATTGGTTGTAGGTGTCCATGGGTTGCAGTAGCTACTTACTAACAGGTTGATATTTAATTTATTTGACACCTTGATTCGTAAAAAGACCGTTAGCGGTCAAGTTGACACAGCTTGCAATTGCATTCAGCTTGGAACGATCGTCAGTGTTCTACGGTGGCAGTACGATGGTCGATGTCTCAAAATTTATAAGTTGAAGGAATTACGGCATGGGCGCTACCTCGCTTGGGTACACGGCAATTCACGATGTGATGTTGGAACCTGTAGTCCGACCATACCGTTTGCGAATTGGTCAAGACTTTCTGCTTATGTATGAAAGTTCCCGCCCTTATATTTCAAGAAATCTTTACATATTTTCCACAAAAATTAAGATTCGTGACTCCTTATTAGGACAACCTCCATCAAACTATCATTGATACAGGATAGTGACCATGTCGAACATTTTTAATAAGTTAAAAAGCTTCATTTGTTACTTTTTTATTGTGTTCTTCATTTTAAAATACGCACCAGATATCCGTACAGAATGCGTTTTGACGTTCAACTCTCTTTTCTTGTTATTGTACCCAACAACCATCGATAGTAAAGGGCGATAGCTTAACAAGTATATATCTCAAAGTAATCAAATGCAAGATATATGTGCGTTAATTCAATACCTACATAAGTGTTAACTTTAATGTAATTTGAATTACTGATCAATCAACGTGTCAATATGATCATTTGAAGTGTTTGCTCATCTCAATATCACAGAGGGACTGAAATCAAGGATGCTTAAGCAAATAGTCTTAAGCAAAATGCCATGGTATATCCACTTTCTATCTCCATACACGAAGTTAAGGATTTAATGAATATTAATCTATTACGAAATGCTACAAATCTAAATTTAATTTTAAAAAATCTTTCAGTGTAATATCGATACAGAAAATTCTTGGCACCCAAATCCCCATAAATTAAATCGTAATGTTATGTAAACAGTATAAATAAAAATTTATTACATACGTAAACAACATCTTATATGAATATAAATTTGACCCTTATTTCCTGTTAGAGAATTACTTGACAAGGTACTTTTTAAAACTGCCCAAGGTACTGTCCATGCTGTTAGAATTTTTATTTGGTTATATAATATATCATCGATATAGATTCCAAAGTAACTATTTTGAAAACATTGTTCATCTTTTTGTTGAATGGAGATGGAAGGAACTTTTACTTCTATAGGTATAGTGCTACGTAGAGGTCTAAGGATTAGAATACATAATTTACATAATCATGTTATCTATTAAAGGAGTTGGTTTGGACTAACTTATTAATATATAATGTACAAATATCTATAAAAATTTAAGCAGTGAAGCTTGTAACGCAACAATAGCCGTGGTAATGCGCTTGTGTATATACACTGCGTGAGCAACCCGAGTTCGATCACAGACAGCACCTAAGAAATGATTAATTGCGGTTTTATACTGAGTGTTGAACGTGCTTAGCAGTGAAGGAAAACATCTTAAGAAAGTATGCAAATCTAAGATATTAAAAAAGAACGTAAACATGTGAAGTCTACCAAATCGCATTAAGACGATACGACAGACTAAAATCCACTTATAATTAGTGGAGGCTTATGCTTAGCAGTGAGAAATGTGTATAGCCAGTTTCCTTATGTTTATACACAATATTTCTTAGGTTTTAAGTGACATTAAATTTTATTTTTACTCGTTTACTACGATGCAAAATGGCGTTATAGTTACATTTTTTTAAATATATGTGTCCTTACATAATCGATGATGATATTTATATTACTCATAATAATATGCAAAATACTTTGAAATAGGGGATCACAATGTAAAATTGAATTTCTGAAATTATAATAACGGTTTTTTTAATAGCACCAGTCTGATTTAAGTGCAAACAAGATTCACTCTTTAAATTAAAAAGAATAGCAACAGCTCCAAATGAAAGACATGGCAAAAGCGCCATAGGAAAATATTCAAAACGATAATATTTATTTCACGTGTTAAAGGTCTTACCACTTTTTCCTTTAAAACGCATGATTTTGTTGTAAAATGGATTTGAAGCATAAAAATATTAAAGATCAATTTTTAGTTCAACTGTACCAAAATTTGAAATATATAGACCCTTTTTGTGGCAAAATGTAAACAATATGTTTTTAGAATTTTTTATTTATCTCTTGTTTATGAAAAAATAATTATAAATTAGGCTAGGCATGATTTTGTACCGTCTGCAAAAACAGGGTGTAACAGGTGAATGGAATGGAAGCCTGTGGAACTGATATTTTG
Organism: Parnassius apollo; assembly: GCA_907164705.1. NCBI lineage: Eukaryota > Metazoa > Arthropoda > Insecta > Lepidoptera > Papilionidae > Parnassius > Parnassius apollo. The sequence continues at coordinate 8,678,205 of CAJQZP010001218.1, read as the reverse complement.
CAATTTGTTTGATTTTATATTAACATATTATGAATACCACTAATATGAAATAAACTTCAGGTAATAAAATAACAAAATCAAAAATTTTGTACTTAATAAATAAATCAATTGGTGATTGATGGTGCGTGATGGACAAAATGGTGCATCGTTGTGAACGCGGCGGTGTCATTTTGCTCCGCGAATTTAATTTTTTTTTCTTTATGTTAAGAACGTTTAAAATACTGAAACAAGTGATAATTAAGTGAACTTTAAATTTAACGTTGTGTAGAGTATTGTGTTTTAATCTTAAAATACCTATAAACTTTAAAATTGAAAGTAATTGTTAACGAATAATTAACCTACTGCCGCGCCGTTATAAACTGTGACTTATAATTTTGTTAATGTACCCGACGCGACGGTAGTGAATCTTTCCCGTGTCGATTGGAAAAAAAAAACTGTTGTGAAAAAAAAAAAAAAAAAAAAAACGACTTTGTTGCTGTGGATTTTTGGTTCGGGCATTTATTGCTGTGCCAAAATATAATTTATTTATCACGACAAGTATAACTAAAATTATATTATAAAATGGATCAAGATTTAATTGAATGGGGTTGTTGTTCTTTAGGGTTTGAAGATAATATTTATAAGCTTTGCAACACATGTAACAAGGCATATCATCTTAAATGTCTAACCAATGATGTCGACAATTTGAAAGCGATAAAGCATGCTATTGACTGGATCGGTCCATGTTGCATTAGACCTCTCCACGCGACTGGCAATAAGGATAACACACCAGTAAAATGTGACCCTAATATTACAGTACGAGCCTCCAAAAGACAGGCATTGTCATCCCCCCCGGAAATTGAAATTGAAGGCCCTGTAACACGTACAGAGGTGCGTAACATTATGGAGGAAATTATTCAAAAGCATATATCAGACCTTATGGTTCAGATGACCAAAAACGTGCGTTCCATTCTAGATACTGAACTTAAAACATTTCGGGAAGAAATTTGTAACATGAAGCAGAAAATGGATGATATGAATAGAAAATGTGAAGATATTCAAAATAAAAATACTAAGTCTCTGGAAGATACTAAGAGTCTGATTGAAACAAATGCCAAATTGCAGAGTACTATAAAATATCTTGAGACACGCATGAACAACCTTGAGCAGAACGCCCGCAGCAGCAACGTCGAAATTCAATGCTTGCCAGAGAAGAAGTCAGAAAATCTTTTCACGGTGTTCAACAACATTTGCAGTATAGTAAAGTGTGACATCAAAACTGAACAGATAAATCGAATAACAAGAATTGCCAAACTCAATCCGAATAATGATCGTCCTCGTTCGGTGATAGTTGAATTTAATAACACTAGAGTACGAGATAGCTTCTTAGCAGCCACAATCAAATTTAATAAAGCTAACCCGGATAACAAGTTGAACTCTAGTCACCTTGGTTTTAATGGTCCTAAGACTCCGGTATACGTAACAGAGCACTTGTCAGCTGCAAATAAGGAATTGCATTCGGCGGCGAGGAAGACTGCAAAGGAAAAAGGGTTTAAATTTGTTTGGGTGAGAGGTGGACGTATATTTCTAAGAAAAAGTGAAAATTCAGGCTTTATTCAAATTAAAAATTTTGATTCATTATCAAAACTAGAGTAATTCGCTAATTGTTTCTATTAGTTAATATAAAGTTAAAATATAATGTCATCTGCTAATATTAATTCGCTTGTAATTTATTACCAGAATGTTAGAGGTCTTAGGACCAAAACACAAACATTTAATCGTAAGTTAGCAACTAGTGACTATGATGTAATAGTCTTAACAGAGACGTGGTTAAACAGCAGCGTATTGAGCTCCGAACTATTTGATAACCGTTACACAGTATTCAGAAGGGATAGAGAAACGTCAGGATTTCATGGTGGCAAGGATGGAGGTGGGGTTCTGGTTGCGGTCAAAAAAAGCTTATCTTCTGACTGTATAAATGAATGGAATAGTGCATGTGAAGATCTTTGGATTGTGATAAATCTGCCTTTTTCAGTAGTTAAAAAGATCGCACTTTGCGCCGTTTACCTCCCACCACCAATTCAACGTAGCATGTTAGAACATTTTGTTAATAACTGTAATGCGGTTCTAGAGAATTTTGACGGACATCTATGTATTATTGGCGACTTTAATATGAGTAATATAGATTGGACGCAGGTTAATCACAATTCAAGCTACTGTACCACCAGTCTTTGTCAAACATTAATAGATTTTACTTTTGTTAATAATCTAAAACAAATTAACTGTATAATTAACGCTAGAGATAAAATATTGGATCTAGTTCTTACAGATATTGATAACTGTACTGTGTCTTCTGCTTATGATGTTTTATCCAACATCGATCCACAACATCCACCTATATGCACTTATATCGCATCTGATGAAACAGAAAAACTAACGCCTAATATGAGTGTTCTTAAGTATAATTTTTATAAGGCTGATTATGAGGCAATAAATAAGTATCTTTTTAGTTTGGATTGGGACTCAATCTTCTCCCTATGCAATGACGTGAATAGGATGTTAGAAATATTCTATGATACTATAAATGAAGTCATTAAAAAATTTGTTCCAATTAAAAATGTTAATTGCCTTAAACGTCACCCCCCATGGTTTAATAAAGTGCTGATTGCAAGACTAAAGGAAAAAAATAAACTTCGGCTTAAGTATAAAAAATATAGTAACCCTTTAGACGAAATTGAACTACAAATTTTAAGTCAAAGATGCGATAAGTTAGCTAAAGAGTGTTATAATAATTATATTGTTAACATAGAGAAAACGATTAGGCAAAATTCAAAATACTTTTGGTCATTTATCAAAAGCAAACGTGGAGGGTCTAGTGCCTATCCCAGGTCTGTCACAGATGGTATCACTATAGCAAACAATGGCCAAAGCATTTGTGAATTGTTTGCTGCAACTTATTCAAGGGTCTATGGTGATAATCCAAAAGAAGGACCCCATTCTGAAGTTGAAAGTCTTAGAATCATTGATAATGGGAGTTCATGTTTTTCCAGTCTTACCGTTGATCTCAATGTTATTGTTAATAAACTCAAAACTTTAGATATTACCAAAGGTACTGGTGCCGATGGATTAGCGCCAATATTTCTTAAAAATTGTACTGATAGTTTAGCTTTTCCTTTGTGTAAAATTATAAATGAGTCATTTATTACTGGAGTGTTTCCAGATCTGTGGAAGCTTGCAAAGGTAGTACCAGTCTTTAAATCAGGTGATATTGGTATTGTTTCGAATTATCGGCCAATCTCGATACTTTCTACATTAGCCAAGCTTCTTGAATCAATCGTTTGTCCTCATATTCAAACCTATTTCCGACAATTTATGACTGACTCTCAGCACGGTTTCGTGAAAAATAGATCAACTTTAACTAATCTTGTAACTTTTGTCGAAGATCTTGTAGATGCCATTGACAATAGAAATCAAGTTGATGTTATCTATACCGATTTTAGCAAGGCATTCGACAAAGTTTCACATTCAATTTTGCTAAGAAAATTAAGCTCCTATGGATTCACAGGAAAGATTTGGGATTGGTTTAAGTCCTATTTAAGTAACCGTTCCTTCTACGTAGTCTTGGATGGGTTTAACTCTGATACTTACGATATAACATCTGGTGTGCCGCAAGGATCACATCTTGGGCCCATACTTTTTAACATCTTTATTAACGATATAACTGATAGTTTTATTTACTCTAAACCTTATCTTTATGCAGACGATTTAAAGATTTCTCGTAAAATTGTTGATGATTCCGATGTAGTACTATTGCAATCTGATTTAAATAGGCTGTCACACTGGTGTAAAAATAACTCAATGAACCTAAATGTAAATAAATGTTTTCATATTAAATTTTGTCGAAACCGTAACTTTATAAGCTCGCATTATATAATAGATGATTCTACTTTAAGTGAAGTAGATACTGTTTTAGACTTAGGGGTAGTGTTTGACCGCAAATTGACATTTATTCCACATTATGATCATATTGTCAAGAAAGCATCGAAAATGTTAGGATTTATTATTAGAAACGGTAAAATTTTTCGCAGTTATCAAACAAAAAAAATATTATATAATGCCTTTATTCGTAGCACTCTTGAGTATTGTAGCGTAGTATGGAGACCGCACTATGCTACCCATTATCTGCGGCTAGAAAGGATACAGAAGAGATTTCTTTGGCACCTGGCGTACTCTTCTGGAATGGGACGAAGGGGCTTCTCTTACTCTTACTCCCACAGGCTAAAACATTTTAACATGGACTCTCTTGAAAAACGCAGAGCTATTATCGACCTAACTTTTATTTTCAAAATTTTAAGAAGTCAAATAGACTGTCCCCAACTTCTAAGTTACATTAAATTTAGGGTGCCCAGGACACTTCCGCGAGCTCCCATTCTTCCACTTGCCCCACCATTTCGTAGGACTGTGCTTGGTAACAACTCTCCTGTAGCTAGGTTAAGTAAACTTTATAATGGGATCAGTAGCCGGACAGATATAAATTTTGTTTCCTCGTACAAGTTTCGCAAGTACTTGTTAGACACAATTTCAAATTAAGTTATTTTTATTTTGTATGTTTACTACACATAATATCTAAATCACTGGTTGTTTTGTTGTTCTGTTTTAAAATGTTTTAATTAATTTTTTTTTCTTAACATAATATGTAAATTAACACTTTAATTATGGTTTAGCGGTGTTTACCTGTAAGTAATTGTGCAATTAGTATAAGACTTTATCATACATTTATATTTAGTATGTTAAATTGTAACAATTGTAGGTAGACCTTTTTTAAATAAATAAATAAATAAATAAATTAAAAACCATTTACCGTCTCAAAAAATAGAGTGTAACAGACGAACGGAATGGAAGCCTGTGGCACTAATATTTTGCAATTTGTTTGATTTTACATTAACGTATTATGAATACCACTAATAGAAAAAAAAAATTAGGTAATAAAATAACAAAATCACAATTTTTGAACTAAATAAATAAATCAATTAAATACTATTGATATAATACAAACCCAGTCAAGAAGAATGCGGCATTGTCAAAGCTTAAGAGGAACAAAACAGAGGAAAACCTTAGAAAATACACTAAAATCCGGAATCGCTGCAACACATTGTGTAGTCATAGTACGGCTACTGCCTTAATTAAAGTTACTGATGACATACGGTGGGGTATGGATAATAAAGAACTCACAGTCATGACCTTGCTAGATTTCAGCAATGCGTTCAATACTGTTGATTTCGATATACTGTTGAGTCAGTTGTATTCCCTTAACATATCTCCATCAGTAATTGACTGGTTTCAAAGTTACCTCTGTGGCCGTCGGCAGTGTATTCATGTTGATGAAACTCACTCATCTTGGTGTGATATTACTGCAGGCGTGCCGCAGGGTGGCGTGTTGTCACCTTTACTCTTTTCCATTTTCATTAATTCAATTACTCATAAAATTTCTTCTCTCTACCACATGTATGCGGATGATGTCCAGATTTACACCCAGTCAACTCTTGAGAATTTGCCAAATGCAATCGCTACATTTGGCAAATTCTCAAGAGTTGACTTAAATATGATTCATGAGTGGAGTCAATCATATGGCCTAAATGTCAATCCTAAAAAGTCACAGGCTATCATTTTTGGTAGTCAGAGCTTTATCTCGCGAATTGACTGGTTTTCCATACCACCTGTTGTATTCGATGGGGTTGTGATCCCTTACTTTGACAATGTCAAAAATCTTGGTGTTTACCTTGATAGTTCCTTAAATTGGAAACGCCAACTGAATGAGGTAAGTAAGAAAACCTTTGTCGCTCTTAGTTCACTGCGTCGCCTTCGATCATTTCTTCCCATTCCTACAAAAATTATGCTCGCACAGTCTCTTCTCCTTCCGATTCTCGACTATGCCGACGCAAGCTATGTAGACATAACTAAAGACCAGCTAACTAAGCTTGAGAGACTTCAAAATACTAGTATTCGGTTCATATTTGGATTGCGCAAATTTGACCACATTTCCCAATTTCGCTCACGTCTCAAGTGGTTACCTATCCAATTTCGCCGGAACATGCATATTCTTTCTATTCTGTACTGTGTCTTATTTCACCCTTCTACTCCTTCTTATCTTATGGAGAAATTTAGTTTTGTTGGGCTTCCAGGGGAACCTTTACGCTCTTCAAGAAAACTCATTTTAAGGGTACCAACTCGCAATACATCTTTCTTTAATAAATCTTTTACTGTACAGTCTATTAAGCTCTGGAATGCCCTACCTTTGTATTTACGCGAAGCTCAGACTATTGTAGTCTTTAAGCGACTTCTTAAAGAGCATTACTTGTCTCAATCGTTCGAAAATCATTAGGATAAATTATGTGATTATGTAGTTTTGTATTTATTTGTTTATGTTATTGTTAGTGGTATATATTTGAGGATATATGTATGTATATATGTGTATATGTATGTATGTATATGTATGTATATGTATATATATATGTATATATGTGTGTGTGTATGTTTATGTATATACCTATGTATATGTGTATCATATTTTTTTTAATGTATTAGTTATTTACTTATATGTTATTTTATTGCATGTATTGATATTATATTAGGTATATTTATATTGCACCACCTACCTAGTACTCACTGTTTTATTCCTTTACTCCTTTGGTTGCCTGGAAGAGATCGCTATGTAGCGATAAGGCCGCCAAATTGTACATGTAATCTGCTCTCTGTTATGTTCTTTGTAAATTTGTTTGTGGTGTGCAATAAAGTATATTCATTCATTCATTCATTCATTCATTCGTTCATTCAAACCCAATTAGAATTATGATTACCAGGAACAAATAGTCCGACTTGGCAAGTCCAAATTCGGCCGAGAGGTTAATGGACGGATTCGACTCGGCTGGGCAGGGTTCGGGAAATTACGACACATCTTCTTATCAGCTACACATCAAAACCTGAAACCTAGACTGTACAACCAGTGCGTGTTGTCAGGGGTGACTTATGAAGTACACTTACAATACATATATATGACAATCACGAAATATACACATTTCTATACTCTCTGATATGTATATCAATAACAAGTGAACATAACATTCACAGATTGAGTCCTGCAATTTTGGGTTAATTTGGAGTACAAATATCATCCAATCAACATAAACACTCACGCCTGTCACCCAGAGGGGTAGGCAGAGACTATAGACTTCCATTTGACACGATCCTGACACACCTCTCTTGCCTCCTTCACATCCATATACCTACGCATACATGCTCGTCGGTTAAGGGTACTCCTAATTTGGCCCGTTTTCAATAAATCGCCCATTTGGTCGATAAATTTTCGCCTAGGGCATCCCTTTCTGACTCTGCCATTCACTTCTGCAACATAAATTTTCTTTGTAACTCTTTCCTCATTCATTCTTTCCACATGACCAAACCACCGAAGCATTCCTTTCTTAATCCTGGTCACAACATCATCTTGCAAACCACTCTCTTTTCTTATCACACAATTTCTTACCCTGTCATTCAGATTCAGCCCTAACATACTCTTTAACGACGGCATTTCTAGTGCGTTCATTCTATGCAAATTAGAACTATTCAAATTATGTACTTAAATAAGAAAAATCTAAAGATAAAAAAACAGGTTTCATTATTAAAAGGGAATATGGTAGATATTATACTCTCTTCAGGAGTATTTACCTATGTTATTAATTTAAGTATAAGATATATTATATTGAAGATGTAATTTATATCAGGAACTCGACGATAAATGATTTGTAAGTTTAATTTTAAATGCAATATAAGAGTCGTTAAATATGTCAATGCCAGGTATCGTTTTAGAAAATTCGTTATATTTTCCACATATACGCACGATAGGAGCGTGACTCCCGAGATGATTTTTCGCGAAAGGAATATGAAATGTTTTTTGGATGCGACAACGGGGATATTTACGCGGAACAGCAAATGTAATGCGGTCAAGTAGGTCACTACACTTAACTTTATTGTGTACAATTTTATGTGAAAACATAAATCTAGAATATCTCGTCTATTTCGGAGTAAGATTGCCTATGTGAGATACCACTGGCATGAAAGGCAAGATGTTGAGTAAATGCGCGCTGTATCCTTTCAACGCGTTGGGAGTGCACACTAGAAGATGGATTCCATATGACACTAGCAAATTCAGGGAGACTTCTTACAAAAGCATTATATAAAAGAATTTTAGTCCCTGATGAAAATCCCTTTGTATTGCGCTTAATAAATCCTAAGAACTTCGCGGCTTTATTAACGTTAGTGTTTATATGAGATTTAAAGGTTAGCTTTCTGTCAATAGTTACTCCTAAGTCTTTAATCTCCGGTATCTCTTGCAAAACTACATAACCAATTGAGTAACGGTTTTATTTTCCTGGTGTATTTTACATGGAAGCATTTGTTAGCATTAATAGTCATACTACTGACGTCACACCAATGGGATATTCTATTCAGATCTTCCTGTATGAGTGTTTTATCCTCCACTGATCTTATTGATTTATAAATTTTTAAATCATCGGCAAATAACGAGCAACGACAATTTTTGATTACAGTAGTGATGTCGTTAATAAAAGCCAAGAATAATAGAGGGCCCAGATGCGAACCTTTAGGCACCCCGGATTGAGCTTGATACTGTATGAATTTAAAACCATTGACAACAACAATTTGAGATCTCTTCTCCAAATAAGATCTAAACCATCCAATCAAAGAAGAAACAATACCATACAGAGAAAGTTTTTTAATGATTTGCTTGTCAACTTTGTCGAATACACTGCTAAAGTCTGTATATATGGCGTCAATTTCTTGGCCCTTGTCTACCTCTTTTGAAAGATCAGAAGTAAAATTACACGAATTAGTTTGAACTGACAATCTACTTCTGAATCCATGCTGCGAGCTGGTAAGAAAATTATCAAGCTGCTTGGCAAGAACTGGGTGCACAATACTTTCAAATAGTTTGGAAAAGCAAGAAAGAATTGTTATAGGGTGACAATTTCTTATATCCATGCGATCACCCTTTTTAAAACTGTTCTGACTATTCGTGTATTTTTCCATTCTTCAGGGAAGATACCATCTTCTAAGGAACGATTAAAAACAAGGATCAATAAAAAAGCGATTTTTGAGCCACAAGGTTTAACAAAAATGGGAGGGATACTATCTGAACCCAACCCCCTCTTTTCAGTATCTAATGTTGAATAAAACTGTTATTTACGGATTTTATCGCGTTTAATTACTTTAATTTATTTTTATTATTATCCCGACGTTTCGGGTGCTTTACAGCACCCATGGTCACGGGGGGGACTGAGATGTTTGACGTCCCAATGTCATAGTTAGTCCGGCTACCTTCAGTTTTTTTAATATTAATTTTTGGGTCCGATTAACCCCCCCCCCCCGTGACCATGGGTGCTGTAAAGCACCCGAAACGTCGGGATAATAATAAAAATAAATTAAAGTAATTAAACGCGATAAAATCCGTAAATAATAGTTTTATTCAATGTGTAGTGTTCGCATAAATTTAAGAAATCATTAGTATCTAATGTTTTAATTTTTTTACGACATCTGTTTCATAAATCCTCAATTTATTCAAATGTGTACTATTGCTGTTTTGCATAAAGCATGCCGCTTTGTTGTAAGTTGTTTTGGTGTAAACGGATTCAAAATGGTTTGCAAATAAATTGGCTATTTCCGTTCCAGAGTTTGTCACCTTGTTATGCAATTTCATGGACGCGGGTAGATTTGACTCACCTTTCTTTTTATGTTTATTGTATTTACAAAGGTAATAATAATAATAATTTATTCAGATAGAAAGTGATACAGAGTAGGAGTCAAACAATGCATCTTATATACTAAATATGTTCTTAAAAATGAACTTGCTTCCTAAGTTAGGGTAAACCCTGTGTTTTAGGTTAAGCAAAGCTCTTCCCACTTACATAAAACCTTAAATAAGATACACAAAATATAATGAAATAATACAAGTGACACAAAAAGAAAAAAAAATAGATCCTTAGAATTTAAAAGACATGCATAGATGAAAAAAAAATTTAGCAGAGAAGTAACGAATTGACATCTATGAACACTTATGCAAGTACTGTTAACAAATTCTCCGTTTCTTCATAAGACTTTAGTTGAAGCCATTTTCTGAGGGCAATGTTGCAGTCATGCTTATTCATATAGTATATATGAACAATTTTGTTTACTTTATTATATAAATATGGGCCAAGAAAGCAAAAATATTTTTTTTATAAATTTTGTGTTGGGCTTAAAACTGGACTTAATCACAATGTCTTTACGACGTTTACATTTGATTTTGTCAGGGTCATAATTTATACACTGATGCTGTTTTTTTATAACATTTAGAACAAATAGTTGGCGAACAGTTAGTACTTGGCAGTTATTGTAGAGTAATATTGTAGGATATTGAAATGGTTTAAAAGTGGAGACCTTTAAAAGCGCTCTTTGAGCCCTTTCTAAAGAAACCATGTGCGTTTTTAGAGCCCCACCCCAACAAGAAATGCAATAAGTTAACAAAGATTCACACAGAGCAAGATACAGCTGTTTCAAAAGATATGGTTGCACTACATGTCTTAGATTTTTTAAAAACATATATAAGTTTGCGGATACGATTTTTTAAATGTTGAATATGGTGTTCAAAAGATAGATTTTTGTCTAGAAGGATACCCAAATACCTGACAATCTCAACTCTTTCCAATAACAGACATCGGCAGGAAGTGAGAGAGCTAGGATTTTTTAAAATACAGCTATGTGCACGTAGAGAGAAATCGTTTCCTGGTTGCGTCACATCACGAATGAAAAGGTCAGATATTTGGTTTTCTCCGCATTTAAAGTTAATTTATTAGAGCACAACCACCTTTGTACAGTATTAAATGAATTTTGGGCAGCTTCAAAAGTTTTTTTCCAATCACCCTCTGCAAAAAGTAGCACAGTATCATCTGCATAGCAAATAGACTTTCCAGAGATGAGCTTCATTTGACAGAGATCATTAACATAAATTGTGAATAAGGTGGGCCCCAGTATACTGCCCTGAGGTACACCGTAGGTCACTGGTAAATCTGAACTTCTGTGATTACTAATTTTAACACTTTGCAATCTATTTTTCATGTAACTCTTAAATAAATTTAACTGCTTTCCACGTACACCAAGCCTTTTAAGCTTTTCCAGCAAGATAGGCACAGAGACCGTATCAAAAGCTTTCGCTAAATCTAGAAAGATCGCTAAACATCGTCTGCCTTTATCCAAGTTTTCTGATATAAACTTAATTACGTCATGCATAGCACCATCTGTGTTTTTACCAGATCTAAAGCCATATTGGTTTTTAGCGAGTAGATTGTTCGTCTATAAATAGTTGATAAGGCGTTTATTTATTATTTTTTCTAATAATTTGGACATAGCCGGGAGTAAAGCTATAGGTCTATAGTTAGTAACTTGATCTCTGTCTCCCCCCTTTGTGTATAGGGATTATAATAGATTTTTTAAAAGCTTCGGGAAATACACTATATTCCAAGCACCTATTAAAAATATGCGTTAATATCGGTACCAGTATATTTTTATTATTTTTTTAGAAAAACATTTGAAATATTATCCCATCCGGTGGAGCAATTGTTTTTGAGATTCATGATAAGTGTTTCAATTTCAGATTCATCAGTATTCAACATAACGAAAGAATTACTAGAAGTCGACATGTCGCTTGAGTCGGTTAAATGATCAGTATCTGCGGTTTTTTCAGCTAAATGTTTTCCAATGTTAACAAAGTAATTATTTACACTATCAACGGCTAAGTCAGCTGTTGCATAAGACTGCAATAGTTCGTCAGCCGCTGATTTAGGTTTATTAGTATAGGTTATATTTTTTAGAACATTCCAGAGCTTCCTTTTGTTATTACCAGCACCTAAAATTAATTCACTTTCATACTTTCTTTTAACATTTTTAAGTAAGTTATTACAAAAACACTTATACCTTTTGTAAGTTATTTGTATGGTGTTGTTGTTTGGGTGTTTTTTGGCTTTCTTAAAAAGGTTATCTCTATTTCTAACACATCGAAGTAAGCCTGATGTCATCCAAGGTTTGATAATCCTAATTCGGTTGGCGTATATACAAATATCAGTGTTTTTGTTATGTAGTTTAGTGATTATCTCAATTAACCGATTTACGGCGACGTCAGGATCATCAATATCATAAATAAAACTGAAATCTGTGTTTATCATATCCTTATTGAGGTTAGAGTGATTTAATTTAGAGTAGCTGTTAGTTTTTGGTTGAGAAGTGGGATCAAAATTAAGACAAAGTAAAACAGAGCTGTGGTCGGTAATATCAGACTGGATGATCAACGTTAGAGCGGGCTTTTTAGTTTTTAATAATACGTGATCGATACAAGTTTTGCTAACAGGTCTAGTAATCAAATAATGTGCTGGCATAAGACCATAAAATGCCGTCAAATTAAGATATTTTTCTGTATGTGTATCCATATTACTCGTTGAGATGTCGAAATTTATGTCTCCCATGATAACGACATTTTTAAACAATACCACCGATTCTAGGACTTGTTCCAAAGAGATGATAAATGAATCTGGGCTATTATTTCTTGAAGGGGAACGATATATGGCAATGATTGCGAGATCTACTCCTTTTTTAATTACTAAACAGCTTGCGCCCGTAAAATAAGGTTCCTCAACCGTGACACCGAGACTATTTCTTACATAAACTGCGACACCATCATTTTGGTTAAAACATTTTTTGTTAGTATATCCAATATAATTGTCTAAAGTAGGGATATTTGGGTTACATAATAGCCAGCATTCGGTAAGTATAATTATGTCGCAAACAATTTTGGTTCTTTCCAAAAGCAAAGCAAAATTATCAAAATTACAACCTATACTTTGTATATTTTGAGTTATAATTTTAAGGTAATTTTCAGTTTGAGGCACATGTGATTGGCAAGAGTCAACGTCTATTGAAACTGCTCTAGATACCTCAATGGAGTCAAGATCACCAAAAACTGCTAATTCGTCGAAAACGCGTAAAAGCAATATAATGAACCGTAATCTTTGTATACCTCTTCGATATTGAGATATAATGTGTGACTACAGAAGTTAGTTAAATATGATAAAAGTGACTCAAGCATTAATAAATAAAGGTCCCTAATTAAATCACAGTTAATCGAAATGGCTTCCTCATTATTACATTCACGTCTTGGTATCAATCTAAAACAGCACTCATCGTAATTAAGTAAATTAAGCCCTTGACAGGTATATTCCTTAAATTCCATATGTACAATATAAAAATAACTTTTTAATAAATTTTGTACCTGCACCATTGCAAAATTAATACAATTTTCATACAAGTCCAAAAAAACAATATGGGATGTGTTATCACCCGTATAATATAAGATATAAAATTTTAACAGTTTTTGTAAGAAGCATGCATCATATAGTAGTTTATTATAGTTACTTAGATATTGAGTTTTTGAGACTCTGAAGTTCCTTCTCATGTTCCACCCGTACATAAGGTTGTTTCTCGTCCTTACGCAGATAGATAACGCCCCTCGAGGTCCAACAGTACGTGAAATTATATTCCTTGGCAAATTCGCGGGCAACAAAAAATAATTTCTGCGTTTTGTGTGTTAATGCCTCAGAAACATATATTGGCTTACTAGTACCCGGTAAATTTAGGTGACTTGTATTAAGCTTTTCTCCTTTTCCCTTATTACGATTAAATTCTTTTATAGCATTTAATAGGGCTTCTTTTTTTATGACGCTGTTTAAGTCCAAAATAATAGGACGAGACGTTTCATGTTTGGAGAGTATGCGATAAACATCCCTTATATCTGATTCTTGAAGACTGCAGTTCACTGCCTTCGCCAAGATCTTGACAATATCGCATAAATCAGTTTTGGACTCTGGTCTATTATTCTGCTGATAAATTCTTGGCGTGTTTCGTATTTCTACAGCTGTAGCTCGTGATCTCTTTTCCAAAAGCTCAATTTTGTCCTCCAAAGTCTGAATTGTTTTTTTGTCGTTTAAACGTTCTTCCTCCATCGTTTTTAATTTTTCTAATAAGTGGTCATACTTTTCATTCATAAAACTCAGACTTTTTTGCATGTCACAGTTTTGATCGGCGATTTGATTTACTGAAACATGCAGTGCTGCAAAGCGCTTTTCAATTTTAGTAGAGAAGGACGAAAATAAATCTTCTATAAAAGATGTAGTGGACTGAGAAAATTCTTGGCTGCCGCCCTCAAAGTCAAATTTACGCTTAACGCGTTTCGTTACAATATCGTCGCACGCTAAATCATTAAGTGACAGAGCCGTACGTGTAAGTTGCGACGGTGAGTCACGAAATTGATCTGTACTATGGGCCGCAACGGCGTCGGATTCGCCGCTTGTCTGAATGAACACCGGGGAATTCATCGTAGCGGTAGCGGGGCCGACGGGGGGCTGCAACGCGGAGCGGGCCCGTTGCGTTGCGGAGGCGGAGGTCTTGGGAGGCGTGCGCCTGAGAGACATTGTTGATTGACGGGTACTAGGCGCGCAGAACTCAGGTAAAGTAGAATGAATCGTGCGTAGCTTCGTAGCAGTACCTAGGAGCCAACTCGTAGCACGCTACGACACTTTTGATGTTTGCTACACAATGTGCGGGACTAGAACAATACGACACAATACTTTCGGACACTTCTCAGATTATGCACTCCTAGTATCGCACCGCGCCCTTAAACCACTTTAAATTTAATTATTTGACTAAATATAATTAAAATAAATCGAATCTTGTGTACACGAGCACTCTGTATGCGGTCCGGAAGGGAAAGAGTATTTTGGGTTTTTCGAAATATCAGATTCTGCATTGTGTTTAAAATTATTAAAACATGAAACAAAGAGATTGGGACACCGACTGCGGAGTATTTGAAATTCTAAGTAATCTCTGGGGTTATTATATTTGCGATATTTTTTGTGGAGTTTTTCTTTCTATGATAATAACCTAACCATGCTATGTTTGAACCAATTAGGATGTTTTGCTGAAATAATCTTATGTTTAGGTACAGATAAATCGATGACTTCAAAGAGACGATTATAAAATACTTCGACCATAGCATTAACATATTTGCATTCAGGAAATTCGTGCAACCATTCAATATTTTTAATTTTATCAATAATAGTTTTATAATCAGCCTTAAAGTAATTATAATCTATACGAATTTTGGAACGAAGGAAGGAAATATGACCGTGTTCTATACTTATTAACAAATCAGGATGGTATGAATCCAATTTACTTAGTATTTCAGGAGGCTTTGTAACTATAATGTTTGTTAAATTACTTAGCACTAAGTCCAAAAGCATTCCGTCACAGTTACTTATACAGTTATATTGGTATAAATTATTAATAGACATAAAGTCAACTAATGAGTGTCCTAGAGCATTGCTATAATTACATGGTGTCATGTATGAACATTTTTCACTAGCAGACCACTCAATAAAACCCATATTAAAGTCACCTATAACAACTAAGTCATCAACATGGTTAGCAACATTATCCACGCTATCTAAAAATTTAATTAGGCTTTCTAGTTTAACTGGTGGTGACAAATAGACATAGTCCAATACTTTTTGTGACATGGTTGTCATTGAATTTTAGCACTACCCACATATTTTCTTCATCGGTTTCCCAATTCACAATACGAGAGGATGAGATCTCACGTGAGATGGCAATGAGAACACCTCCACCATCCTTTTTGTATGCGTCTCGATACACACGATCTTTTCTATAAACAACATAACGGGAATCAAATAGTTCATTGTCAAAGATACTGGGCTTAAGCCAAGTCTCAGTAAATATGATAATTTTATAATTTCAAATCAAGATATTCTTAAGCACATCGTAAGTCTTAATTCTCAAACATCGCACATTCTGATAATAGATTTCTAACACTGTAAAAATTTTGGGTGTCATATCATTCACATATTTTTTTAATTTAAATTATGAGCTTAAGACTATCTTTATTTTTTATTATTATCGCTTGACTAAATTCGTCTTTGCGTACGTAAATTTTTCCATTCCTAATCCATATGAAGCGATATTTCATTTCTTTGGATTTTATGCGCGCAGTGGCGTGAAGGGATTAGGAAGTCCTGAAGTTAAATCCTGAAGTTAAATGTTCTGAGACATATATTGGGACTCTAAATCCTCAAATTCCTAGATGGTGAGAGTTTAGTTTATCATCTGGATTTTTCTTATTAAATAAAGCAGCAGCCGCCAGGAGAGCATCTCTGTGTTTCATGGTATGAAGCTTAACAATGGTAAAATGTGGCTTGTTGACATTTTTATTCCGCTTAGCTACTAGGGTAACATATTGGATGTCATCAACTGACAGCAAATTTTTAACAGCTGGTCCTAACTGCACGATAGTGTTTGCCAAATTTTCCGCTTTATGTTCGGGAATATCATTTACTTCGATGTTGCATTCTCTCATATGTGATTCGACGATGTTTAACCGGTTTGGAAGTCATTGACTCATGCTTGAAGTTGAGTATTTCCTTTTTTTAAGTTGTTAATAATAGCGGATTTTTCTTCAATTGCAGTTTACATCTCTTCAAATTGCGCATTTATGAACGATATAGATTCACAAAATCCCGCTATTTGTTCATTAATTTATTAAGCTGTGACGTAACAAGGTTTTGAATATTTTAGAAAGTTCTTGTTTAATAATATCACGAAGAGTATTTTCTGTCAAGAAGTTACTACCATCATTGCTTTTCACCGATGCTGGGGCTGGTAACCCGCTGTGCTCTTTACGTAAAGTGTCGAATGGCTCAGAAGAGTATTCGTCGGTAGCTTTATTGCATTTCTGGCTAGTGACAGCTGACCTAACAGGTGTGTGAATGTTACCAGTTTTTGGTTGCTTACTGCGACATTCCGGGCATTTCCAATTATTCCTCTTTTGCTGGTCCATTTGATCAAAGTATCTGATAGGTATGTTTGCGCATTCGCAGTCATACTTCAATTTACAAATCAAGCAACTAAGAAATTCTTTTTTGGGTAAAGTATTTTTGCATCCGGCGCATATTTTAGAATTCATAGCGGACGCCATTACTCTTACAGTTTAATAACTTACATTTGAAGTTTGTATAAATGACAAAAACTCTCCGGCGTTGGGAATCGATCGCAGGTCGCTCGAGTTTGGACGTCATTATACTATCTGCGCCACGGTAATGTTAGTACACTTTGAAAAAATATCAATCTATTTAGAGTACAGCAACATGTTATTAACAGTCTGTCAGTAGTACACAAACAAAAGTTATCAATAGGTCGTGAATAATCACAAATTATTGTATTTTAAAAAGGCTCACTGGATTAACTTTTAAAGTTAGTTTTTTAATTAGAAACACTGATCACACACTATTAGCTTTTATTACACAATATGAAATATATATATTACACTTTGAAATATTTGGTAAAGTTAACATTCAAAGTTACTGCGTTAACACCAGATCATCTTCAGAATTTAATTAGAACCTTGCAGGATAATAACGACACAGAATTATTGTAGATTAAAAATGTTTCTCTATTACTTTTGGTAGCTATTATCAAACTTTTAGAATTAAAAAATAAATTTTTAACACAGATATGTTGCACGACACGTTTGACACGTTTGACGTTTTTGATCATTAATATCGTAATGAAGTCGATCCCATTTTTCGTCGAACCATTGGGCTTCAAACAGGTCCATTTTCTGTGGGGCTGCTTATTAAAGAATGAGTTCATTATAAAGAGTACCTCTTTCTTCATGAAGTCGGCCAGCTGCTGTCCCCTTGGCTTTCGTGGCCCTATTCCAAATTTCTCTTCCATCAGCTCGCCGTTCTCTCTTAAAGCCTAGTTTTGCGTTGAAGTCTTTTATTATTAGTACCGTATAGTGGGTTTTGGAGAAATGCATAACTTTGGATATATCTTTATATATTTCCTTCACCTCCTCATCGGTTTGTGCCGAGGTTGGTGCGGAAGCGTGTATGACCTTTTACGAATACCGTTTCGTGGTTCTGAGAATAAGGAATGCTACCCTCGTCGGTACACTCACAATCACAACGTTGTTAACGAGAGACTTGTGGAAGATAAATCCAACAACTCCGTGGTGCAGATGTTCACCCTCCTTGTAATAGAAAAAGTTGCCGCAGTCGAGGATTACCGTGTACTGACCCTCTCTTCGGACCTCGGATAATCTTATAATATGTCAGCGCAACTTATCCATCTCTTCATCCAGCTCGAGGATCTTCTCGTCAGTCCTCAGGGTGCGTACGTTATATATTGTCAGGTCGAGTCATCTTAGGTGGCAACCGAACTTCTTAGCACCCCTGCTCTGCTGTCGCCACCGTAGGCGGGAATAACGGGCCGCTAGGGATTGGGGCCAGTTTGTTTGTGTCATTTCTCATAGTTTGTTTGCCATAGTTACCACGCTTGGCGAGCGGGTTGGCAACCGCGTTTTTTATTGTATAATTGCTGTTTACTTCCCATCTCCTGTCTGTCTCACTCTGTCACCTCTTACGACACAAGGGTAGATATGGGGTAGTGAATTTGTCAACCGTCATTATACGGCATATTAAAAATTTATGATTATATATAGTTTTGTTATCGATTGTTCAAAAATTGTCACCATCATTTCCTATTTAATATTTCTTTATAAAAAAATACTTTCAAGTATTTAACCTTTTATTTTGTATTACTTCCAGATCGTTTATTATTCCAAAATATTTTTACGATATATAATAAAGTTTCCTCGAAAATATGATTAAACCAATTTCAAACATTGTTTTGTTTTCTATAAAAGCATAGTTAATGAAGTTTTATTCATAACGGGGTGTCTTAAAACTGTATTGTTATTAACTCATTACAAGTTGAACTCGTAATTGTTCCTCAAAAGAACACTTTAAAGCAGATATTGCTAAATTATTTTATTCCTAACAGTTATGTGGTAAAAGGAATTATTTTTTTAATATTAAATATAAAAATCACATGTCCTTAGATGTAGGGATAGAGCAAAATAAACAAGGAGACTGGCAGGAGTGTTGTTCTTAGAAAAACTAGAATATAAGTAAATTGCGGCTGCTAACCCACCTTCCAAACGCGGAAACTGTAGCAAAAACCCCTTATGAGGCAATCTCTATGAAAGACTTTGATAGACTAATTAAATGAAAAACATCACATAAGTGGCTTGCTGTAATGATTCGAAATACATTTTTCTTTTATATTTATTTGTCGAATTACTATGAGACCCAAAAGCCACCGAATACTCATGTCGTTCCTTCCTTATCGTGGAAGGTTGTTATCCAAGAAGCTCTAAGTTTCATAAATTAGATTAATTTGAAACCCTTACTAGTTATTGGGTTTCACCAAGTTTTAATATGTTAGTGTCGTAACACTCCGTGGTGGAGTCTTCCACACTTTGAATAAATTTTTACGATGAAATTAAACCTTACAAACATAAAAAAATAAGAAGAGTAAGCAGTAATAAAATAAAAACATACTACATACTTATCAAGTTCGAACCGTGGTTTAGTTTTAATTTAAATTAAAACTGTTATTTTTTATTTATTTATATTGTAGTTACATAATTTGGTCAGTTATTAAATTAAATTGTTTATAATAACTCAGATATAACAACAATAACACTTGTGATATTACGGATGTCGATGATTTATCCGTTCTCATATCACGAAAATTGTCACAACGGGATCTTCACCATTAAATAAATCTTGACATATTTTTTACTTAAAGTATATAAAGATAGTTCAAAATTAAATTAGAAATGAAAGATAACAAGATAATTCAAATAACCAAAGAGAATTAAATAATTTTTATTCAATGCCTTAGACGTCAGAATTTTAATTTTTTTATACATTTTGTTTAAGTATTATGTGAAAAATATTTGATTCTTTCTAGTTCTTTATAGCGCGCTTCTTTCATTGAAACTTCAATATTATTATAGACTTCATTTAAAAAATGAAGTTTACACTAACTCGATTCTTTAAATCTGGTTGGTAAATTCACATAGTTAAGGCTTTAGGAATTCATTTAAAAGTCAAAATTGAATTATAAGTATTTTATCTCATAAAAATCAGGTAAAAAACATCTGCGTGAAAAGTAAATTATGTTAATTTTTAATCCAAGTCTCATTTACATAATACCATGGTCAAGAAAAACAACGTGTTTTTATGTGTTAAACAAAAATAAGTTACTTTTGTATTTTATATGCTAATTTTGTAACTGTAAGTTAGAATTTTCAGTTAATTACATAATCATAGCCAGCAGTGAAGAACTTCGGCTCAGAGCCACCAGTCATCACTGGCTACACTCACTGGTTGTACAATCTAGTTTTCAGGGTTTTGAGGTATACCTGATGAGAAAATGTGTCACAATCTCCTGAACGCTGCCCAGCCAAATTGAATCCGTCGATTGACCTCTTGATCGATGTTTGACTAACCTAGTCAGTCCATTACTTACATGTTAACAAAGTTGTTAACAACTTCAAACTTAATACTCTCAATAACTACCTGCATAGGTGTAACATAGAAGTTACACATGATGTTTGTTTTGTCCATGTTCATCTCAAAATCTATCTGTTAGTAGGCACTATCTTCCAGCGATTTTGTCATAAAGACTTTATCGTCTGCAAATCGAAGGTAAGTGATATGCTCGAAATTGATGTTAATACCGTATTTTTCCAGTCCAGTGGCTTAAACACGTCTTCCAACACAGTGGAGAAGAGTTTCGGTAATATATCTTCACCATGTCGTGTTAACTTGGCACCACTGAAGGGAATGCAGCTCTACCCCGCCTTCTGACGGAATAAAGGCTTACTCATAGTCAACGTACGCAAGACAAAATGGCAGACTGTACTCTTCGGTCCGCTGTATGATTTGCCGAAGGGTATATGGTCTATGGTAAGTACTAAATCCTTTTCGAAAATCAGCTTGTTCGGGAGACTGGAAGTCGTCGAGCCTTAGTGGGAGACAGTAGTGCATTATGGTGGATGAGTCACTTGTAGCCCTCGTAAGCTTCAACCACTATCGTAACTGCGGGTGGTGCTAAACGAGTTACAAAGCCGAAAGTACAGATTCGGCTTCTCTCTGTGTGGTAGCGGCATAAATTATACCACCCCCTAGTATCGCACCATGAGGCAAGAATTTTGTTTATCTTTTTAATTTTCTGCCCACTATCTCCGACACAACTATAATAAATTTTCTAAACTGACTTTTTATATTCCTTTAATTCTTTCAAAATATAGTTTCTTTTTAATCTAATTTCGTTCAGAGTTGTGTAGAACGAAACAGCACTTTCCTAAAACACTATATTTCTTAGTTAAATAAGCAATTTATCAACTTCACTTATTCAAGTTGTTCCATGAATAGCATTTTATGAAATTAATGTATTTTTTGATTGGAGTAAATTAAAATTCTTATTTTATTTTAATTTCTAGTATATGTATTTGAATATTTTGAATATGTTATTTTCATTCAAATAAACTATTTATCAAAAATACCATTTTTTTGTCAGTATTAGTAGAGTGAATTTTATTCAATGATATATAAGAGTACGATCACGAAAAGAATAAATCATATAACATTCTAAGTTGTCGTTTTAACTTATTATTAATAAAATTGAAAGGAAAAAGTGAGATCGCCCATCCGACAAGGTGTTCTAGCCTTTAGAATCTATGAGTTTTTTTAGCGCGACTGAGATAATATTGATCATGCTCAAATACGGCCAGTTTCACTCGGTATCTGTAACGTAGACTAGCACTTGAACTTCTAAAATACGGTAGCTATTAATTGTAAAATATTTCAGTGTAATTTTCTGGGAACATAATATCCTTTTCTTAAGCATGAAGAGTAAGGTTAGAATTTAACCAAAAACATTACATAAAAATTATACATTTGTGTGAAAAAAAATGGAGAGCACCACGAAAGTGTGAAGATGGTGGTGGAGAAGTTAGATTGTAAAACTTAGGCACAATAAAGTGCGGTTATGGTTTTATAAAAGTTCGTAACGTAAAAACCATACATCATGTTTGGGGTCCTAGATAATTTTTCGTCCCGGTATTTCCTTTCCCCTCTCTTTACTTCTCCACGAAGGTATACCGCTACAAAAATTTTAATTACGAAAGGAAATTTGGAATAAAAAACAATCGCCACAGTATTGTCAGCATCGTAGTGTTGTGCGAACTTTAAAAATATAATCTTAATATACAACATGTCCCAAAATTCAACGATTAGCCAACACCGGAGGATAGACCTGCCCCGGACTAATCGAGGAAAAAAGAAAAAAAATATCCCAATTATATTTTAAGTTATATAAAAAAAATGAAATTCTTCGGAAATTGAGACCGTTTATGATATTTTTCACTGCCGTGACCACAATTTTTTTAATATTTTTTTTATTTTTTTTAAGGCAACCTGAATAGTACTGCTATCTACCACAATTCTTAAAAACTCCAGATTAACTCTTATTTTATCACGAAAATTAATGAAACTTATTTTATTCCCTAAATTTTTTGAAGACTTATACTTTTAACCAAATTTAACTTATCGTGGTGTAAAAAAAAGTATGAACACTAGTATGGCAAGTTTTTTTTAAAATTGACGCAACTAACCAACATTCCAAAATGGTATAATACTCTAGGAAAACAAGTTATAAAGAAATATGGGCCTATTATTTCTTAACATCGTTCTTAATAACGTCCAAATGACGGTCGGGTGTAATAAAAGTATTAGTTCTTGAAAAATGTTTAATATTTCAAAACAAATGGTACAAACAGTTTCATGTGTAACTTATTAAGTTATTAACATTATAGCAAATGTTCGAACTGTTTGCCACCAGCATTAATACATGCACGACATCGCCTTAAAAATTATCGTTTTATTTGTCTTGCATATCTTCTGCTATTAATGTAATCAGCAGCCTGAGTGATATTTCGACGAAGCTCGTCCAATTTCGCAATGGGTTTTGAGTAGACCCTGTTTTTAAGATAACCCCAAAGAGAAGAAGTCCAGGGGGTTCAAATCGGGTGAACGGGGTGGCCATAAGATAGGACCAAGTCAAGCAAGATACTCTTGATTTAAATATTCTCGCACAAGACGGGCATAATGTGCTGGGCAACCATCATTTTTGAACCACATGTTTTGAAGATCACTTAAGGGCACGTCGTTTAACAATTCTTGCAAGTCATTTTGTAAAAAGTTTAAATAACTATTGCCATCTAAGTTTCCTTGTAACTCAAAGGGTCCAATTACTTTTGTAAAAAGTTTAAATAACTATTGCCATCTAAGTTTCCTTGTAACTCAAAGGACCCAATTACTTTTCCATTTAATATGCCGGTCCATAGGTTAACCGTGAATTGATATTGGGATTTGTCTTGTCTCATAAAGTGAGGGCGTTGGATCGGGCGACTTGGTCCTATCTTATGGCCACCCCGTTCACCCGATTTGAACCCCCTGGACTTCTTCTATTTGGGGTTGTCTTAAAAACAGAGTCTACTCAAAACCCATTGCGACATTGGACGAGCTTCGTCGAAATATCACTCAGGCTGCTGATTACATTAATAGCAGAAGATATGCAAGACAAATAAAACGATCATTTTTAAGGCGATGTCGTGCATGTATTAATGCTGGTGGCAAACAGTTTGAACATTTGCTATAATGTTAATAACTTAATAAATTACACATGAAACTGTTTGTACCATTTGTTTTGAAATATTAAACATTTTTCAAGAACTACTACTTTTATTACACCCGACCGTCATTTGGCCCCTGTTAAGAAATAATAGGCCCATATTTTTTTATAACTTGTTTTCCTAGAGTATTATACCATTTTGGAATGTTGGTTAGTTGCGTCAATTTTTAAAAAAAACTTGCCATACTAGTGTTCATACTTTTTTTACATCACGATAAGTTAAATTTGGTTAAAAGTAAAAGTCTTTAAAAAATTTAGGGAATAAAATAAGTTTATTAATTTTCGTGATAAAACAAGAGTTATTATGGAGTTTTTAAGAATTGTGGTAGATAGCAGTACTATTCAGGTTGCCTATAAAAAAAAGAAAAAAATATTAAAAAAATTGTGGTCATGGTAGTGAAGAACATCATAAACGGTCTCAATTTCTGAATAACTTCATTTTTTTATATAACTTAAAATATAATTGGGATATCTATTTTTTTCTTTTTTTCCCCAATTAGTCCGGGGCAGGTCTATCCTCCGGTGTTGGCGTATCGTTGAATTTTGGGACACGTTGTATATAAATTACGTGTCACGTTGTTTGTCCGCGATGGACTCCTAAACTACTGAACCGATTTTAATCAAATTTGCACACCGTCTGCAGTTTGGTCCAGCTTGAGAGATAGGGTAGTTTTTTGCCCATGAGTAACCCACAATTTTTATTTTTTTTTTTGCGATTTTAAGGGTTTTCAATAGGATATAACAAAAGGTCATTGAAAAGGGCAGAACAACGTCTGCCTGTCGAGCTAGTATCTTATTAAATAATTATCATAATTATTTGTAGTGACACAAAGAGCTATAAAAAAAACTAAATACAACGTTTCATAATACAAAACGTTGCCCCAGCAGACATTAGAAATAAATTCTGTGTAGAGATGAGTCGTACTAGGTAAATTTTGTACTAGGTGCACCTAGTCCAATTCCGTATAAATAGTCGATCTAAATACCTGTTCCACCTAGTCCATAAAGCATCAAGTACGCATGAAGTTTATTATTGTTGGAATAGGTTAGTTTCAAGTACTATGTTTTACGTGCGTACTACTGAAACATGTGCAATAATGAATTGTAATCTTCCCTTCATACTTTACAAAATTATTATAATTATTCTCGTAACTAAATTACGAGAATTAAAATTACACGAGCAATAACTTAAGATAATCTACTTCATAAGCTCCCTTCCACCATACTACTTTCTTTACTCGATGTAGTACTTCAAAGTACGTGTAGATGGCGCCTTTACAGAATTATTTCATATTTTGTAAAATTTATTTTAAAAGATTTTTATCTTTGATTTATTTGAAAAACTCTAGAATGGGAGTACTCACCTATTGATTTTGTATGTCTTAATTTTAAGCGGTTATGGTTTTTTTTACTATAGCTATAATTCTATAATAGATTGATGCAGCTCATCATGACGGAAGAGAATTCAAAATAGATTATTTTCATTTATCTCTCATATAATCTTAACAGTAACGAGACTAATTATAATATTTTTTTAGAATATTGTTTGCATAACTCTTATAAATAACATTAAAAAAAGAATTATTCTGAAAAACAAAAAATAAAAAGTGAGTATGTTAGCTCCGGCGCATGAATTAAGTTTAAGCAGTAAACCATTATAAAATATATAGATTAGTAAATGTGGGTAAACGAACGCATTTTTATACTACTAAAATCACGCATGATACATTTGCTTATATTAATTATATAATTTATATTCATAAAAATATTTTACAGAGTCATGGAAACCTAAATTGTTTACGTTTCCAATACTACGTTATGTAGTCATGGAAACGTAAAAACTGCGTCGACCGAGATCACATTCGCATGAGTCCGTACCGTAACTAGACAACAGATACTCGACTACCTTGTACTAGTATTTGGTTGAAGTCCCAAGTCCCGACTAGTCTCGAGTCTCGAGTATTGACAGACAAATATAGAAAGACTGTGGAATAGTGTAGTTAAAAAGGACAGAATATATTATTACACAACACGAGTGTGCGTCACGTTACTTTTATGTGCATTGAAATTTGGTTCAAATTCAAATGACTGACAAACTAATGATTAAGGCAAAGACGATTCGAGTTGAGCGCCTAGTAACTACAGTTTACGGCAACAAAATACGAGTACGACACGTAGGCACAGTGAGACTAGATGGATCGAGTATTTTAAAAGTTGAAATAGGTGCAACCTAGTCTCGTTAAATACTTAGTACCTGGATCTGTTCTAGTATATACGCTTCATCTCTAATTCTGTGCGGCATAATAGTCATACTGTTTTTGCCACTCGTAGCTTTCTTCTAATTGAACTGTCCATGTTTAGAAAGTTGCTCTGAACAGCAATCCACAGATCAATACGACGTCACGACGGGTGAGATAATCCGCACGAACACTACGACCCCGCAGTGTTTACTCAGAGTTTTTTGTCCATTCGAGCCGTCAGAGACGGCTCGAATGGACAAATGTACGATCAGGGGGTTCAGAGCATCAGAAATAATACACTGAGCTGGTATTGAACCCGTCTTATTGGATTACAAAATTAAACCTTTCCAAGATATTTATATATTCGTATGAAATCTCTACATCGTAATATACAAAAACACAATATATTATACTAGCGCCATCTATCGATAAACGCGCGAACACCAAGCATGTGGGGTTTTCGACGATCTTCGATCATACCGTTCAACACTAACTGCCGCTGATAGTGCAGCGGTAGGAACAAGGTAAAGAGGAGTATCGATATGACGATGATGGTCAGCAAATAACATTAACTTTATACTATAAAGTTGAGAGAGCTCTACTCTATAGCGTGTTTTTATTAAATCGTGTACAAATCACTAAGCTATAAACATTTTACTGACATTATTTACTTCCTTACCAACTTTCATTTTATATCATTAAAAGTAAGGGGGTCTATAAAGTTCAATAAATTACTTTGAAAAATTTATTGCAAAACTTTCATTACCAAAGTTATCTTCTTAAAATTAATGACCTGATCAGAAAGTTACATTCAAACGTAAAAATATTATTTGCAAACGGAATTTTATATTATAATATCGGAATTCAATATACAATCATTTTTTGAGCGGTGATAGTATTTTAACGTTTTAGTTACACTAAAAGTTATTTAACCCATATTTGCCCCCTGATTCGAAAACGATCAATACCCTTTATATGCCCAGAACTATTTTGGACTTCTGATTTTACTAAATTTTGGATATGTTAGTGGTAATAAGTTTATAACAACGTAATAATTAGTGTTATGAAGGTTTGAATTCGTTATGCTTTTTTTTAATTGTTCGAAAACGAAACATTGGGCACTTCCATACACATACTATGACTAAAGAAACAATAACATTTTTCTGTGTTTTATTTATTTTTAAATGACAAATTCATAAATCTGAAATACTAACAAATAAAATTTAAGCAAAGTTTAGGAGGAATATATTTAGGAATTAAACGCAATAAAACATTTGGCATGTAAGTTAACCTGTCAATTTTGGCATGAAGTAACCGTTAAACTTTTGCAATGAGCACAACGCAGGCGGCTTGGTGCTCTGCCGTTCATGTGCTCAGCATTACACTTTCGCACTGAGGGAGGTACAATCATAAAAATCTTTCTAGAAGAACCTGGCCGCCGTTTATCAATACCGTACTTCTGGAGCAAGATTCGAGTAATAATACGCCGAAATTCTAGTGTGTCTACATCACTGCGCATTTGTCGTGCGAGTGTTGCATTATTTACCTCTACATCAAAAAGCCAGAATATTATGGTGATATACCACTTTTTGCTTCTAATTGCAATCCTGTAAGTGCAAATGTATTGATACACACGATGAGGTTGTGGCACATCCATTCTTGACTTTTGCGCTGCTGATTACCTACTTACTGTTGTCAGAGATTCTACGCCGTACTTTTCGTTTCACTCACTTACGGGCTTGTGGCTGTGCTGGTTGACTAGATAAAGGCACGTCCGATTTTGTGTTGCGAAAGATCATCTTCTGACTCGTTGTTATCATTGTCTTAATTCCCATGAAGCACCATCTCAGCAGGGGCCAGAAGTTGTCTACGTGATAAATTGTCGAAACTTACATTCGTTTCGTCGCCCGCATCAGAGTTCGAAACTAATCCATCTCGTGGGGATCAATATAAATTTCTATACCTGTCGCTTCATCGTACAAATCCAAATTATGGACAATATCAACCATTTCATTGGTCGATAACTGCCTGCTCCATCTGAAATAAATAAATATTTATTAAGTATATTAAATACGTATATTTTCCCAGTGTATCATTTTCAAAACACTGATTTTAAAAACAGCTATTAGGCACCTATTCGAATACAATCATTTAGTTTATATAATTACAGAAAAACATTTCCATGTAATTTTATAATAAATTACGCAAAACCTCCAAATTAAGGATGTTTTGGATAATTACTTACTTTTTTGTGAAAGTCACCATGATTTCTGGACACCGTAAACTGGTCACAACTTGCCCTGATTTATTACGGGAATATAACCTTCAACTGTACAACACTAAAAATGATTCGTAATATTGCAAGTGTGGTAACGGCTTAGCAGAAACCGCCATTTTGCCCCGTAGGTCGAGAACGAACACCAGAAAAATCTTGTGGTTTTTCTCGGTCGGTTAAAATCGCCAAGGATAACGATCTCTGCAGATGGGGTCCGTTGTAGCACGGAATCTGTAGCCATTTGGACGTGGTCAAGTAGTCGGTCTGTTTCAGTATTACCGCTATGAGACCTATAGAGGCACCCGTAAACTCGGGGATGATGGTCGCTGTCTACGCGCAGCCATAGGATGGACAGGTTCGTACCTTCAAGACTGCCGAGGCGTTGGAAACAGATGTCCTCTCTAACGTACACGCAAACTCCAGCCCGGGGCACAAACGAATGTTCTAATTTGTAACCCGAATAGGAGTGATATGAAGTATCAGCCGGAGAGGACACCTGAGTCTCGGTTAAAAAGAGCAAGGCTGGCTTCGCCGTCTCCAGATGGTAGTGGACAGCGTTATGGTTGGAATAAAGTCCCCTTAATTTTCAAAAATTCACGGATAGCGTGGCAGAGGTCATCTTGATGTTGTTGCTCCGCTTGCCCCAAGCAGTTTTTGTCGCGAGCGGAATTGCGCCACCCCCCACCCCACCCCCAGAATACTTGGGGCAGCCTGAGCACCCACGCTCAGGAAGAATAGGACAACTTTGTCGTTGATGCTCAGCGAGGGATTCTCCGTTACCGGGGGTGTTGCTACCCTCCTGGGGTAGTTCTCCATTTAATTCCGCTACCATATTGATAAAAAATTCAAAAAGTACCCAAATTTTAAAATTAAGTTCAAATAATTATATAAAGTTATTACAGTTTTTAAAGATACGAGTATATAAGGCTTCTACTTTTATTTGAAATGATCCCAAATTGAATGTGATTTATGGGCAACAACGTTTTCGCCTACCGATCAAACCTTACAAGTGTACGCATCCGCAGTAAAATCACTTAAAATAATACGGTACCACGCATTTTGAATTTAAAAGATAAAGAAGACAGAATGTTTAAATTTTTTTTATTAATTTTTCTTTATCATTCGCCTATATTACTTTTTGTACCTTTTTATCATACCATCTCTTCAAATTTGGCCGATTATTGCCAAATAACCGTGTTTAAGGCAATCTATGGCAGAGGCCATACGTTTAGCAATGGGATTTTAGTAGTTCGTGATAAATAACTGAACAAAATTACTAAATAAATCTCTAAATAATCTCTGTAAAATTTTCAAACTGTCAATAAATAACATAAATTAACTTTAAATTGCTATAAATTATATATAAATTATTGAATGGTTTATATCGGAGATACATAGAATTGTCGTTACAATTCCATTTAGCTGCGCCATTTGTGAATGTTGCAGGCTTAATGGATTGGTATCCATATGCTCTTGCATGTATGAATATTCAGGCTCTTAATGTATTTCTATGTCTAACTAACGCTTTCTATGCCTAGCTAACGCCCCTTGATCTTCATATAGACAAGTAGGCGAGGGCTAGTTTGACGCCAAAGGCGGTTAGAGCTTTTACTATAGATTGAAATACATGCTTTTAATAAAAAGTATACAGTGAAACTACCCTCTAGAGAAGACTGGCTGAATGACCAGGTCATCTATGAGGTCAGTAGCCTTATATGGTATACTGATGGGTCAAAATGTGCTTTAACGTAGGCTTTGGAATTTACGAGAAATGCCCAAATTCAAACTTAGTATGAGTTTGGGTAGATTATCCTCTATCTTCCAAGCGGAAATCTTCGCCATATTTCAATGTGTGAAAATCAATCTGCAAAAACACTACGTAGACCGTATAATCTTTGACAATCAAACAGCACTGCTGGCGCTGAAGTCAAACTTGGTGATTCCGAAACTAGTTGGAGACTGCGTGAACCGTCTTAACGCCCTGGGATGTAACAACAGTGTCGTTCTAAGACGGGTTTCGGGGCACGTGGTTATTGTAGGCAATGAACTTGTCAACAAGTTTGCACGGGAAGGCTCAAAGAGTACACAATTTGGACCCGAGTCATTTCGTGGAATCTCAAAAAGCCTAGGCCGATTGACCCTTAAAACTCTTTATCACCATAAATAACTTAAAATATCTTTATCACAATAAATTCCAAAACCTTCATTCCGGCTTTAGATCGTAAATTCGCTTCAGAAGCCCTAGGATTAAGTAAAAATAAATTGCGCATTCTGGCTAGAGCTCTGACTGGTTGTCTTAAAAAGCACATGTCCATCCTGGGACGAAGCAACTCAGAGATGTGCCGGTAGTGTTTCTTAAAGGAAGAAACGCCTATGCACATTAACTTAATCGATAACGGACCCTTAATGCGCAAACGCAACACTCGTCTTGGAAACTATGTACTCCGCCCAGAAGAATTTAAGTTGCTCGCAGCTAAGCAACGTCTTTTATTCATTGAATACTTCGGGCTTGAATACTTTGCAGTTAGCCATAGCCTTAGCAGCGATCACAATAGATCTTTTAAGTCTCAGTGATACTGTTACTGGCACGCACAGTAAAAAAATTTTTTTTACTGTGCGAGCAGCTATGCAGCTCTAGACATAGAAACCAGTATCACACGCATTGATTATGTGCTGTGAAGGTTCTGATGAGAGTAGGTCACACATTTAAAATATTTCAGATTATTCAGACTTCTGGAATTGGATGAAAACTCTATTAAAAAGTTGCATGAGGGTCCTATATACTAGTCAAGTTAATATAAAGCATGTAAAGAAAAAACAATCTAGAGTAAAAAGTTGATAAACGTATAAACGTTACATCCTACTAACTGTGTAATGGTTGTATAAGAATACCCACTACCCCATATCGTCCCGCATGTGTCGTAAGAAGCGAAAGAAGGAAAAAGAAACAAAAGATGGGCACCAGAATTTTTTGGATAACTAGTGTAAAAAATGCGGTTGTTAACTATGGTATAATTACTATGAGACAACTAAACTATGAGTGAGACCTATGTTCAGCAGTGGACTTTTTTAGGTTATAATGTATGGATGGATGAACATACTATTCACGTTCACTGCAGGATACACTGTTTAACATATGCTTCTGAGGTTTTCCCTCATCACTAAGCAGGTGACAAATATATAATCGTAATAACTCAGGGACTAATGCTCGGCGATTTTTTCACTGCACACGAGCAACCAGAGTTGTAACCCCGCGGCAGCAAGGGAATATTTTATATTTTAAGAATTTCAACTCGTAATAGGATCTTATCATGTTGTATGTGGCGTGGAAGCTTTTTTATTCATAAATACCTCACAAAAAACATTCAGGCTCGGAACTGTTATTTGTCGGTCATAAAAAATCTTTCTCCGTGCGGTATTTGAACCCACGAGCTTCGGCAACCATATGCTTAACTACTGCACTATGGAGTCATATTTTAATTCGTTATAAGTGTTTATAGCTTCATATAGAGAATAGATATTATAGTACCCGAAGTACTGAAGAAAAATAGCCTAATAGATAAAATTAAAATAGAATCCATTTTATATGATATTTTTCAACAACAATGGATACCTACTTGAAAAATGTAAGGGACCTACTAATTTCGTTTCTAAATAAGATATTTTAATAACAGGTCGATTACATAACGTATTATTATCTTAATGATTTCTTATATTTACACGAACATTACACATTGATAAGACTACGTCACTCCAATTAGAAATCAAATAAATTAAATGCGATAAAATCTGTAAAAGTAGTTGTAGTCAATGTATTTTTACCTTATTTTTGATATGTCGCTGTAAGATGTCCGAGGAATTACCATCACATCCCTTAATTATTTTTAAATTAGCCAACTGAACGGTTGTTATATAAAGACATAATCAAGCGTTTAACCTTTCTCCAGTCAGTTTCCAGGGAAACTAAAGATTTGGAATAAGAGTGACCATAACAGAGCCTCTTTCTAATTTGTTTGCCAGAAATCTTCCTATTATTGAGAAACACGTGTTAATATCATTATCAAGCTATAATAAATATATCATCATTGATTACAACCATTTCATAAATTACAAGCATAATAAATATATTTTATATTGTTTCTGTTTCTTTTGTTTCAATTCACAATATTTACAGGTTCGCATTTCATCTTGACTCCTGTAGAGGGCGCGGTGATGTAAACATTGTTTGTTCAAACGCTCGTCGAGTTTTAAAAGTGTAATCACGACAAAAATTAGACAAACTTATGTTAAA
The DNA here is from genome assembly GCA_907164705.1 of Parnassius apollo. Lineage (NCBI taxonomy): Eukaryota > Metazoa > Arthropoda > Insecta > Lepidoptera > Papilionidae > Parnassius > Parnassius apollo. Next base: position 8,645,645 of record CAJQZP010001218.1, on the reverse strand, counting down.
ACAGTGCAGAATAGTGGAGACCCTGACTACAAGAGTTATCAAGTGAACAATTTCAAAAATAAAGGACAAAATAGCAAAACAAAGTGAGGTGAAGTGATGTGAATGACAATGACATTTTAAAGAAAAAACTAGCCGATGTGCTTTAAAAATCATGTGAACATTTAAAATTTGAATATTTTTTGCATTAAAAATAAAAAAAATAGTTTTCCGTTTAAAATTACACCGAAAAATTGCAAACCTAACCTAAAAAATCAAAATTGTCAAAGTCATCCCTAGACCATAGCACGAAAATTCGATTAGAAACTCGGCACACAACGACATCTAACGGATGACCTAAACAACAAGAAGTAGCAAAAAAGAGCGACATCTGTCTCCGCTCAGGGAAACTACTTCCAAAGCATACTTACACAAAAACGTCCAAAAGTTCACATAGTACAGCACTTTACTCACAGAGTGCATCACAGAGCTTAAGTATACAATGCGGCCTAAAGTTAACAGAGGGCGCCACTATGCCGGAAATAGAAAAACTTTTAGAACTAAGATTAGATATTAAAAGAGACACTGAAGAATCACTGCTGAATTTATAGACCAGTATCACGAGCAAAATAAATGATAAAATAGACCAAAATTTTAACTTCTTACAAAGGGAACATGAACGAATTAAGGAAACTAACTCCAAACATGACAAAAGAATTAGTGCCATAGAAAAACACATTAGGCAAAGGAATATTCTTCGGGGTACAAGAAGGTGAAAAATCATGTCAGGAGTTGGAAGGAACCGTGTTACAAACTATTAAAGACGAGCTTAAGCTGGAATGTGACAGAAAAGAATTAGAGACGGTCCGGAGAATGGGAAAATACTTAAAAGACAAAGTGAGACCTATCGTCGTAACATTTACAACGTACGGCAGGAAGATTACAATTTTGAAAATCAAGAAATATATACAAACGAAAACTATTTATATGAAAGAAGATTTTTCCACCTCAAATCAGTTACAAGAACAGTTAAAAAAAGAGAAGGAAGCCGGAAAAATAGCCTTCCTGCGATACGACAAACTTATAGTTCGAGAACTATCCATGAAAGACAGCAGAGAAACAGAAGAAGAATAGACAAACAAAACCGAAACAGAAAAAACTAGGAAAAAAGAGAGAGTTAGAAATAACCCCTCCCCCACCAGTTAGATTCTCAGAATAGATTCAAACAAGAACACCGCACAACAACAAGCAATAAAAAAGAATAAAACTCAAACAAATGGGAAAAAAAATCAGAGCTCTATGAAAAATTTCTTCACTAATCAAAATGTTATTTCAACTAAAAAACCCGAGGAAGGGGAAACTCCTTACTCTTCAAATGATTCTGATGAATAGCAATTAAGAAAACTCCAGAAAAATGAAAACACTGCACCCTCTAAAACAAAAAACAAACGTTATATTTCAAAGACAAACACAAAACCTACAAATCCTCCCCCCAGAACGGCTCGTCACCGCGGGGGTTGTGGACGACCACCCTCTAAACCTAAAAAAATATTATATATCTACATTCAATCTCAGATCATTAGCAAATGATGCAAGAATAGCTGAATTGGAATACGCGATATCGCAAATTAATTGGGTCATTATCGGTATAGCTGAAGCGAGAAGACTGGGTTATAAAATAGAAGACAGGGGAAGATATCTTCTTTATTACTATGGGGAAACAAAGGGAGAGAAAGGTGTTGGATTCCTGGTAAAGAAACAAAACAATACAGAAGTACATGATTTTATAGCGATATCCGAGAGATTACAAGTAGGTATATACGGAAACAAATTCTCTATAATCCAAGCATATGCACATTTGGAGGAGGCTTTCACCGCAAAAAGGTGGTCCTTACACCTAACAATACTAACCTTATTTAAAAACAAAACGAACATAGCTAACAAATAAATAAACAAGCATACATTATAGTAGATAAGAAATACATACATGTAAGGGATTAAATAAAGGTAATAATAATAATAATTTCATCTTGAAGTGTTTTAGACCATAGGCGGACAAAATATTTCTTATATGAAATTTTTTGGCCTCAGCGACCGGGCTTTAGTTGTTTTAAGTAATATATAGAGTGAAAATGAAATTTTTCGCAACTTTCATGCACAAATAAAAATCATGAGTGTGATAATTGTACAATTAATTTATAGGCTATACCCAATGGCATAATTATTTAATTTTTCGATATTTCTCTTCCGTCAATAATTCTTATCAAATTTATGGGTCGCATTGAGGGTGATCCGTCTCTTGCAGTGACATCAAACTGCAAAACTCGTTAACTCTATATAGATAATGAAATTGGTTGTTGTTAACTACTAGCTGAATTTTGTAAAGTAAGCTATATCTATCGTTCGCGAAAATTGATTTGTTTCCCATATTTAAATTATAAATATCTATAACAGATAAAGTAGTACTTTTCAAAACGGCAGGTTATAGAGAATGGAATTTAACTATAACATAATATCAAAATCATTTACGTCTATTGAATAACAAGAGTAGAGTCTTACTACATGCTTGACAGTGATGGAACAATATTTTTAATTAACTTAAAATTTGTAAGCGGTACGTTATTAATTCGGTAGTATATAAATGCGAGTCATTAATCCTAAGTTATAGCTAGTATAAAATTAGGTCTAAGAAATTATATTGTACTTAATATTTTATGGTCAGTTGTTTACAGAAATATTCTACTTAGATATCTTTTCAAATATAACTGGCAATAATGATTTCTTATATTTACGCGAACACTACACATTGATTAAAACTGCTTTTACGGATTTTATCGCGTTTAATTTTACGAAACGTCGGGAATTAAAAATAAAAATAATTAAAATTAAATCTAAACGCGATAAAATCTGTAAAAGTAGTTTTAAATGGCAATCTGTCGCCACCCCAAAAATAATGTGCTTTTTGGTAACTTTTGCATTGCATCCGTTAACTGAGAGAACACTCTCTTAGACTACTTTTTGCAGATAAGTTTCACCACTTATTCCGCATTCTTGTATTGTTCAATTTCCAAAAAAAGGCTTTTATGTATTTGATATTAACAAAAAAACTTTTATATACTACACTTATTACATTACATTTCACGTCACTTACACCGTATACATTATAACTTTATTCACTATACAATAAGATACACATTTTATTGAAATAATTCTAAAATGTCGCGCTACGCCATGCTGGGCTTCGATATGCCTCGCGGCGTAGCGCGGCGCATCAGGACGCAGCAGTACTTCGTCGGTAGGCGTAGTAAGCAAGAGCAGTGCACTGCCAGCAACTTCACGATGAGCCTCGCGACGTCGTGGTGCTTCTAGCGGCGGTGCGCTGCACCGTGCGAAACCACTGGCCTCTTCAAGCATCGTCGCGTCGCATCTCGGTGTGAACTGACCTTGAGGAATATCAGAATCTTAATGCCGTATAAACAGTTACAATTAAAACTTTATCTCCTACGTTGCAATGTTTTTTTTTTACCAATAATTTTGTGTCTGAATATTATATAATAGGAAATTATAAATCGTGGTTCGATATAAATACTGAACAGAACAAAAAGCAACAGAAACAAGACATACTATCGTAGTTCTCTGTACCGTTTCTCAAATAAGGAGACTGGTTAAATTTATTTCATATGCATTTGCTTTTAAAAATAAAAAGCTCAAGTTCTCACACATGAAAAGTGACTAAATATAGAAGAAATTGTATAATGAATTGTTGTGTCCGTTTATATATATATATATATATATATATATATATATATATATATATATATATATATATATATATAAACGGAAGTAGTTTTTTGGAACACCAGCGTAAACTAGCAGCTTAATGCTGCCGTGTTTCGTATGGTTACTGTAGAGAACTGGAGACTTTTTACTGGAAACGAGGTATTCCGTCTCTGTTGTCAGGGATAACATCGCATCTGCATTTTATTTCTAAATATAGATATCTATGGACCACAGTATCCACTTACCATCAGGTGGACTGTATGGTCGTTTGTCACCCTTATTCTATAAAAAAAAGTTTTAAAATTTCTTATGTTTACGCGTACACTACACGTATAAATAAAACTACTTTTTGCGGATGGTATCGCATATATTAACTTATTTTATACACCGGACTTTTTGAGCACTTTACAGTACCCATGATCACGAGGATATCGAGGTATTCGACGTCCCAATGTCATAGTTAACCACGACTACCTACATATTAAAATAAATAACTTTTGTTCCAATCTTTGCACTATGAACTTATAATATCTTGAAGTCTTGCAGTTGTATGCTTGGGTTGCAATTTAATTTTATCAATTATAGGATCCCAAGCAGACGGTAGTATCCAGCCCTCTTATTTTTTGAAATTAGGATTTTTTTTTGAATAACAATAGTCTCGCGAATCATCCTTGGACGGAATCGGTGTTCCTTAGCGAGGATTTGTGGACTATCAAATATGATGTAGTGACGGAGCGATTCTGTACATGTTAACAGACTGCAGACTTTCCGGAACGTCAATTCTCCACATGAGCTATTTGTTGTTTAACGCGGGTTTTTATATATCTTTTTGCTTGTCCTACGTAAGAAACACTACATTCACAATAAAGCTTGTACACTCCGGCATCTAACAGAGTAACATTACACTTGACTGAGGAAAAAAACTGACTAATCTTTTTCGGCAGCTTGAATTTCATTTTCATGGAAGCATGCTTCAAGATGTGGGCAAGCTTGTCAGTGACAACTCTGATATATGGCAGTACAGCAGGAACATGCTAGATTGTGGCCGGCTTCACTCGTTTACTTTGACGTAGGCGCGAAATACGAAACTTGTTGAAATACAAAACTTGATCGACGTGTTGGAGCTCGGTGACCAGGTGTTTACTATCACAGATCCCTCGTGCTCTCTGAAACAAAAATTTACAAACGGTAGCTATCTGTGGAGGGTGGTGGTGAGAATCACCGCCTAAATGTCTATCTGTATGGGTCTTTTTTCTATACACAGTGTGGCTCAAGGTGTTACTTAATATGTACTTATAAGTGTAAAATGTAATTCTTGAACCGTAAACTTTAAATATCCAAACTTTAAAACGAATCAAAGCGCACATCATTTTTATTTTCAATAAAATTGTAATTTTTTTTCGTCAGATGACTCAGCCCACCCTATGTTTTAAATGGCTGGATGTTGATAATCAATTCAATCTTGACGTTTAATTAAAGTGCCAAGAAATTAATTGACATACATGACGTTTACAAATTGCCGAAGACCTTCACATTGACCTTGACAAATAATAATGCCTAATATTTCATATACAAGTAACATAAGGATTTTGTTATAAGTCAGATAAGAGGACCGAAATAACATAAATGCTTTTATAGCGCCGTAAATGTAGCGACATTTACTGTGTCACAAAAACAACCAGAAAGTCAATCAAATCTTTATTTGCGAATACAATCATCAATAAAGGTATTTTAATATTATATATTATTTCTTATATATTTAGCCACTTTTCATGTGTGAGAACTTAAGCTTTTCATTTTTAAAAGCAAATGCATATGAAATAAATTTAATCAGTCTCCTTATTTAAGAAACGGTACAGAGAACTACGATAGTATGTTTTGTTTCTGCTGCTTTTTGTTCTGTTCAGTATTTATATCGAGTTGCAACGTAGGAGATAAAATTTTTATTATTACTATTTATACGACATTAACATTTTGATATTCCTCAGGGTCAGTTCACATCAAGATGCGACGCGACGCGACGCGACGATGCTTGAAGAGGCCATTGGTTTCGCACAGTGCAGCGCACCGCCACTAGAAGCACCACGACGTCACGAGGCTCATAGTGAAATTGCTGCCAGTGCACTGCTCTTGCACACTACGCCTACCGACGAAGTACTGCTGCGTCCTGATGCGCCGCGCTACGCCGCGAGGCATATCGAAGCCCAGCATGGCGTAGCGCGACATTTTAGAATAATTTCAATAAAATGTTGTATACTTTTGTGTAGTAAATAAAGTTATAATGTATATATATATATATATATATATATTTATAATTATAATGTATATATATATATATATATATATATATATATTGTGTGTGTGTGTGTGTTAAGTGAATTGAAATGTAATGTTAAAAGTGTAGTATATGAAAGTTTTTTTTGTTGATATCAGATAGATAAAGGCCTGTTTTTGAAATTTCTTAAAACAAGTATGCGGAGTAAATATATATATATATATATATATATATATATATATATATAATTATAATGTATATATATATCTATATATATATATATATATATATATATATATATATATATATATATATATATATATATATATATATATATATATTGTGTGTGTGTCGTAAGTGAATTGAAAAGTAATGTTAAAAGTGTAGTATATGAAAGTTTTTTTTGTTGATATCAGATAGATAAAGGCCTGTTTTTGAAATTTCTTAAAACAAGAATGCGGAGTTAGTGGTAATACTTATCTGCAAAAAGTAGTCTAAAAGAGTTCTCTCTCAGTTGACGGACGCAATGCTAAAGTTAATAAAAATCACATTTGTTTTGGGATGGCGACAGATTACCATTTAAATTAAATTTACCATAAAATATTAAGTACATTATAATTTGTTACACCTGATTTTTTATACCATCCGTAAAAAAATAGTTTTATTTATATATGTAGTGTACGCGTAAACATTAGAAATCACTAGGTTGTGTTTTTATTTCACGTGTTTACAAAGTATCCATGACTTTTTTTAATAAAACTTTTTTTATAGAATAAGGATGACAAACGACCATACAGTCCACCTGATAGTAAGTGGATACTGTGGTCCATAGATATCTATATTTAGAAATAAAATGCAGATGCGATGTTATCCCTTTCGACTGAGATGGAATGCCTCGTTTCCAGTAAAAAGTCTCCGGTTCTGTACAGTAGCCATACGAAACAGATGCTAGTTTACGCTGGTGTTCCAAAAAACTAGTTCTGTTTTTGTGGATATACATTAAATTTTCGTAAGTACACCGACAAACCAAAAATAATATATTTATTTCATTATTTTTTTTTTATTAAGAGACAAGTATATTTTAAAAATCAGTCGCATTTCCCCATTACAAAATTCCAGAAGACATTAGTATGGAAATAGTTTTAATAAATTAATTTTTAAAACCATTTCCATACATTTACATTCATCGTGTGAATATATTCTGTCACATAATTTTGAAATATGTTTTTTTTTTTGTAATGAGCAACTTACATAATGAGAAAGAGTAATGATAAGCGGGTACCGTAAGATTCCCAGGCTGCGAATAACACTGGTTATATTCCCATTGACATCAATGATATTGATAATTGAATTTTAAGTGCTAATTATTAGGTGATAATTATCACTTAAAATCATCAGTAGTAACATAACATGTCGATGACACGTGAAGTTCACCAACACGCTCTTGAGTAGCGCGGCTAACTACTTCCTTTTTTAATCATTTCAGAAATAGGAGGACTATGCAAAGTAGAAGGACGTATAGAGACTGTTATTTTATTACTTTATAAACTACTACCGATCCGCTCCGGCTTCTCGTGGGTGATTTCTGAATCATTACAACAGCGCTACGTACCGGGTCCAATTGTGAATGTAAACTATCTAGAAACGTACACAACATACACAAAAAAATCATCATAATCAGTACAATCGTGATTATGTGATGATCTTTCATACATGCGGCAATAGATTTTTACTTATATAAGTATCTACTATAGTATATATGTATTGTACCTATAAATCTTCCTCTTAAATCATTATGTCTATTGATGAAAACCGCATCAAAATTTGTTGGGTAGTTTAAAAGATCTAAGCATACAGACGGTGGAAGCGACATTATTTTCACTATGTAGAGGTAGTACGGGAAGAATATAATTTACCCATTTTTTACAGGACACTAAACTAAGCTCTTAATTAGACCTTTTTAGTATTAAAAGCTTTTCTCCCCTTGAATAAAAAAATCTTTCGCTTAAATAAGCTTTGTAAACCATTTTATAAACGCATAAATAATTAGTAGACTGCAAAAAATAAAATTAGACAAAAATTAAACCGAATTTCATATTGAAAACACAGCAGTATTTACGTAGTAGATAAACAACATGAATGGGTCAGCTTAACTGGGGAAGCAACACACTATCACAGAATACCAGCATGAAATAGCAACATAAGTTTTGTATGGTGGGTATAAAGAACTGCAGACCCTTTATTTACCCTAATGCATAATGTCGCTATTGAATTTTAATTCTTAATCGATGATAGAGGCAGGATTAAGTGCGATACAGTCACCTTTCTCAACTTGCTATGTTTCGGTGAACTCTTCGGAAATTCGAGGGTTTTGTCTGTGCAATACTTAATGGTTATTAAGACCAACAGCTATCGGAGATACATCCTAAAGGATGACACCGTCGACATATTTCGAGCTTGCTGTTATCCCGGTGAGTCACTTAGGCATGTCATCTCCACTTGTTCAGCGTTTTCTTACTCAGAGTACTTTCACAGGTACAACCTAGAAGTCGGGGTCTTACACCAGGAGCTCGCTCTGTGAAATACGGGCTCGTAGATTGGAAAGTGCTATATTATAAGTATTTGCCGGAAGCCGTGATCGAAAATGACCACGCCAGGCTCTACTGGGACCCGGCCATTATCACAGACAGGACTATTCTTGCAAATAAGCCGACATTACCATTCAGTACGACGAAAAACTTGCGAAAGCCGAAACAGAAAAAAATATATCAGGGCCTGGTTTACGAGGTGACCGACATGTAGGTTGGTCTACTGACCGAAATTATTTCTGTAGTCGTTACAGAGGTGTTTGAAGATATTGTTCCAATAACACCACTACAGGCTACAGCCGGTCAAAGGTTAACTCGTAAGTATGTCTCTTCTCTAGACAGCTTCATAGGGACGATTTTGTTTTGTTTTTTTACTTAGTACTAGGAAAATTATAAACCTTTTTTGGCGACTGTGATGCCCAGCTGACTCTGAAAAAAATATTATGATTATTTTTATATTTTTATTCTTTTAAACATTATTAAATTCTAATAAAAAATAATATAAGAAGCTAACAATAATTGATTTTACCAACGTAATATGTACGAAATAAGAATGTGTCGAATAAGAAGGCAAAAAAGCGGAAAAAACCGAAATCCTCTGCGATTTGTGAATCAATTAATCTTTACGAATAAAATATGTACTGAGGATATAACAGTACAAAATTATGAACAATTTCCTCAATTTTCATTGAATTACAACTTTAAAGGCAATAGATGTCGAAGGAATAACATATATATGTATATATATATATATATATATATATATATATATATATATATATATATATATATATTTTATACACCTAGTCGGTCAGGACCGGTATTTGCAGGAACATTCTAGATGTTTCGGTGGTATAGACCTATATAAAGTCGTTAATGGCCGCGACAGGGGCAGGATTGAATTGGTGACACAACCGAAGACTTCGGAGCGAAATAAAGTGAACTAAAGTGTTAAGTGTGATTAATTATTAGTGTGTTTTAAGTGGTGTTCAGTAATTAAAGTGGCAATTTTGGTAATTCAATCGGCAGTTTTTATTGTCACGAACCCTAAGCTCGTAACAATATATTCAATATTCATATCCAGCAACTCCTTTAACGTCATGCACGTAGTGCAACATTTCGTGAACCTCGCATTCGGTTAATATTTTTTTTTCATCTCTCAGCAAATATTGATTACATTTTTATTTCTTACTCAATGAGGTATTTCACTTTCCTGCAATTTTATTTTCCGCTATATTCCTCTTGCAGTTGCGCCCAATCATATACGAGCTCCGATCCTGAATGATGTATTCTTAGTTGTCTGTATACATCGATCACTACTAATGTGTTGCCTCAACATTTTAAAGTCCCGAGCCCTCATGCGCGTAAATGCGACGTTGCCAGTTTTTATTTGGATAGGTAAATTACGCAAGCACTTGGAAATGTCCCTATGTAACACAACAAATATTTTAAATAGGTGTGTGGAAAAAGAAGTTGTAAGTAACGTGTGATTTTTTATTATTAATCGCAAAAAACTAAAGTTTGTAAAAAGCTATCATATATTTGGCACGCTTATATTGTCAGTCAGCAGCTTCATAGTACTTGTAAAATTACTTAATTGTAAGGTTAATTTTGTTGTTTTTTTTTTTATCGTGTGTACTTAATCTTAAGGATGAAATAAAGATTATTAATATTTTGGGGTATATTTTCTTATCTGGTTGGGTTCATAAATATATAATTTTAGTTGAAAATTATAAATATACATAAATATCAATAAAATAAAATAAATACGTAAAAAACATAAATAAATAAAAACCCAACCAGATGGAAGCCCTCGGCAAGGGAGGCGAAACGGCCGAGGGTTAAGGGGAAAAGGAAAGAAACCGACGGACAATGCAAGTGGTATCGCGGAGCACCGCCTTCTGCATTTAAGCCCGGAGCGGTCCATCACGGATTCCCAGATGTCTCAGATGACCCTAGAGGTTGACTGGGATTAACCCGTTTGCAGAAACGACAACAGGTATAATTTCGGTCGACAGCCCTACCCACATTTCGGTCACCTCGTGAGCCAGGTCCAGATGTTGTGATCGACGTCACGAGGTTTTTGTTATACGGAATGGTAATGTCGACCAAAAATATCCTTGACTGTGCCCGGTCCATCAGCACAATATCGGGCTTATTCGCAAGAATTTTCCTGTCTGTGATGATGGTCCGGTCACAGTAGAGCCTGACGCGGTCATTCTTAAGCACGGCTTCCGGCTAGTATTTATAATACGGCAATTTACAGTCCACAAGACCGTAGTTCAGAGCAAGCTCCTGGTGTCGAATTGTGGCTACTAGGTTGTACCTGTGCAAGTACTTTGAGTAAGAAAACACCGAACAACCGAAGATGACATGCCTAAGTGTCTCACTCGGATGGCGACAAGCTCGAGATATGTCGACGACTTTAGGATGTATCTCCGATAGTTGTTGGTCTTAATAACTTGATCCTGTATTGCACAGACAAAACCCTCGGTTTCTCCGAAGAGGGTCACCAAAGCGAAGTTAGTGGCAGAAGGCTACTGTGTCTACGAAAGGAACATGTATAGCCTTGTAGAACCTTCCATGGAGCTTCTTCACCTTCCATATGGTCTCCCAGTCGAAAATGCTCAGTACTGCCGAATCTTGCCATTTGGCGATAGCTAAGGATAGAGGGGTAAGCCCTTTATCACAAGAAATGACGTCCCTATAGAATGAATGGCTCGCCCAGATGACAAAGGATTGTGCTGCACTACCACATACATCGCTCGAACAAGTCTCTAATTGTACAGTAAATCTTGTACAGCTCGAGGACTCTCTTTAGCCATGTATGGGGCACCGAGTCGAATTTTATTTATTTCGAAAACATTCAATATAGAAAAGAATTCTCTAAAATTATTATACAGCTTTTAAAAAAGGGAATGGTAGATTTTAATGAATTTAGCGAGCATGTTATATATGTAGAAGACGAGAGTGAGATGTGTCTCAGAGTAGAAAGTAAACAATGACTTAAAAGAAATTATTATTAATATGCAAGAGACGATTGCTGCAGTACTTAATGTTTGTGATGCCTGCAGAAAAATGAAGTATGAAAGGAAACCAATCAAACTATTACTTCAATTAACTCAAGCCTAAAACGCCCCCTTTCAATAAATTGTTTAATTGAATCCGTTCATTATATAAATCTGGTCTGTTTAGTAAGTTAGGATAGGTTATTGAAAAAACCAATAGATCTGCACCGGAAATTGTGAGAGCGCTTATTAAATATTTTTCAATATACGGAACTCTTTAAAAAATAACATCTGACCCTGGTAGTGAGTTTTATAATGACCTCATTAAATAACTTACGACTATGTATAACAATACTACACATTACTACTTCAAATAACCCAAACTCAACATGTATAATTGAGAAATTCCACTAAAAAATTAAGAAATATACAGATTATCAATTTTCGCCGCGAATTTCGAGAAATGTTACACCCAACTATTATTAAGATTATGTAAGTAATATATATATATATATATATATATATATATATATATATATATATATATATATATATATATATATATATATATATATAAACACTCACGCCTGTCACCCAGGGGGGTAAGCAGAGACCACAGACTTCCATTTAGCATGATCCTGACTTACCTCTGTCGCCTCTCCCACATCCATATACCTACGTATACATGCTTGTCGGCTAAGGGTACTCTTAATTTGGCCCATTTTTAGTATATCGCCAATTTGGTCGACAAATTTTCTCCGGACATTCTTTCCGACTCTTCCATTCACTTTTGCAACATATATTTGCTTTGTCAGTCTTTCCTCATTCATTCTTTCTACATGACCACACCACCGAAGCATTCCTTTCCTAATTCTGGTCATCGCATCATTTTGCAAACCACCCTCTTCTTTTATCACACAGTTTTTCACCCTGTCACTCAGATTCAGCCCTAACATACTCCTTAGCGACCGCATTTCTACTGCATTTATTCTACTCTCGTGCTCCTTCTGCCACACCCAACTTTCACTACCATACGTTAAAGTAGGGACTAATACATCATTGTGAATTGCCATATGTGCCTTTTCGATACATTCAGACTTTTCACGATAGAGTGTACAGCCCCATTTACTTTATTTCCCGCATTCACTCGTTGTTCAATATGCTTATCATATCTGCCATCCCTGCTGAATACACATCCCAAATATACGAACTCATCCACTTGCTTAATTAACTCTCCTATTCTTATTTCACATACCGTTTTGCTTTCTTCTTCTTTCAAAAACCATCACTTTCGTCTTACTTGCGTTCACTTTCATTCCCTTTTCTTTTAATGACCTGTTCATTAATGTAACCATCATTTGCAACTCGGCCGCCGACGACGCAAGTATGACTTGATCATCGGTGTATAAAAGGCATTTGATAGTTAACTCATCCATTCTTAACCCGCATTCTTCAACAATCAAATTTTCCAAACAACTGTCCATAAATAGGTTGAATAGCCACGGGAAAGCTACACAACCCTGTTTGACACCTTTATGGATGCCGAACCAGTCCGAGTAGGCCCCGTTGATCCTAACACAAGCACTCGCGTCCCAATACAGAGACTTTAATGCCTGTATCAACCCGGCGTTCAACCTAAATAAGTTCAGCGTTTACCATAACACATTCCTGTCGACTCTGTCATAAGCCTTTTCCAACTCCATGAACGAACAAAAAACTTTTTGGTTTTTCGCCAAAAACTTCTCCCTGATCATGCGCGTGGAAAAGACTTGATCTGTACACTCCATTCCCTTTCTAAATCCCGCTTGCACATCCCAAATTTTTTCATTAGTTTCTTTCATAACTCTTTCAATTAGTACCTTAACATACAGTTTTCCCACAATGCTAAGAAGGCTGAAACCACGGTAGTTTTCACAGTCCTGCTGTGACCTTTTTCCCTTATATATTGGATCTATTACGGCTTTGCACCAGTCTCCCGGTACACACTTTAGTTCCCAACATAAATTAAACAAGGTTTACAGCAGGCCTGCCACCACTTTCTCTCCAGCCCTCAGCATTTCTGCCTTACCTACTTTCACGCTTTTCATTGCTTTCATTATTTCATCTACACTTATCTCCCTATCTCTTTCATCTTCTTTCGGAATTTCTATTTCATTTAGTCACACGTCTTTTCACTCATAAATACGCTTTCAAAATATTCCTTCCATCTCTTTAGACTCAACACTTCATATCGCATTCAATCTAGGCTGTTTTGAATGTCCTCTGGTATTTCTTACGATATTCCAGAACATTTTAATATTTGCCTGGAAGTTATACAATATTCCTCTATCATTATTATCCGTTCTTTCTTGCTTTTTCCTTTCAACTAATTCTTTTACTCTCTTATTTAGATGTTTAAACTCTGCCTTTCTTCTTTCAATCTCATCATTCATACCGCCAGAATTACCAGCTTTGTTTGCTAGTAAATCTAGCCATGCTCTCTTCTTTGCTCCAACTTCCATACATACCTTATCATCCCACCATAACGTATTGTCTTTCCTTTCATTCGTTCTCTTGCTAACACCACATACTTCGGTAGCTGCATCCACTAAACCTTTCTTATCATTATGACACACATTCTCCAAGTCTAACTCATTCACACACAACTTATCCAAATTACTTATATTTTCTCTCAGTCTACATTTGTACTTATCTCTCACATCTTCATCTTGGAACCTTTCAATTCTTATACGCTGTAACGCAATGGTAGACACAGATGTCCGATGCCGCCAACGTCTGAATAAACCCCTAATTCGGCATAAGACCAGGTAGTGGTCCGTCCCTACGTTGGACCCCAGGTAAACCCTTGTATCCACCATTGCGCTCCTCATTCTTTCATCCCCAGTTGTGAAATCTATCATGCTTCTATTATCACTTTTTTCCAAGTATACATGTGAATCTTCTTATGACGAAAGAAAGTGTTCGTTACAAAAAAATTCCTTTCCACACAAACGGTGAAGTGGTTTTCACCATTCTCATTAATACTTTCATCACCGAACGTTCCCAGTACCCTTTCATAGCCAAGCCTCCTCACCCCAACCCTTCCATTAAAATCTCCTAACATAACAATATTTTCATTTTCCTTAGATTTCATTAACACCATCCTTACCATCTCCCAAAACTATTCTCGGATATAAGTGGGCTTAGACATCCCTGGGGCGTAGACCCCTAGAACAAACAAATTCTTTAGGCCCACTTTTATTCGTATTCATAGGAGTCTCGGGCTTACATATTCATACTCTTTCACACATTGATTCATTTTTTTCTTAAAGGATGATGCCGACTCCCTGGCATGCCCGCACGGTCTCGTCTCCACCGGACCAGTACGCGGTATACATGCCATGTGTAGTGACATCCTTTCACTTCCGCTTGGTCTCATTTACACATAACACATCTATTCCTCTATCATACATCATATCGCATACTTCATCTATCTTATCATTCATTACTCCACATACATTCAGCGTAGTTAGACGGGCCTCCGCAATCCTCTTTTCGCCCCTCCGGGAGACAGAGCGTGCGAGTGGTAAACCTCGTCGTCGGTTTTCCTCCCGGAGATTCTTCGCACCCCTGCCCCATTAAAGGGGCGCTGTGAACTCGGGGCCATTTATTTTGCTCTTTGCCTCATGGTGCGAAAACTAAGGGGTGGTATATTTTACGCCGCTACCACACGGCGAGTAGCCGAGTCTGTTCTTTCGGCTTTGTCGCTCTTTTAGCGCCACCCGGAGGAAACGTGTAGGGTGGGCCTAGGATTAGGTGGTCGAAGCCTACGGACGCGAGCGATCAGATATCAAATACTGAAATTTTCAAAATTTAAATATTTGATAAGGATGTCAATAAACCATATTCTTACAGAACCTTAAGTTTATTTTTATTTATGTTATAAACATATTTATAACTTGAAAAAGTATGATTTACAGGTTGTGTAATGAAATTACTTGTTCTCGTGATAAGTTGTTTAAATAAATTGAAAAGGATACAAAATAATACAGTTTTTTTAGAAATTATTTAATAAAATAAAATAAAACTCGACTTATTTAAATTGTTAAATTATTTTCTGAAATTAATTATAAAATGTCATCTATAAAAGCAACCGAAGGCCGTAAATTATTTGTTCTATACTTCTCATAACTCAAATATTTATTGGTGTATACAGCCTTAGGCTGTGCATCAGATGAAAGGAAAATAATAAACTGATTTTGAAAAAGTAATATATTTTTTAAATTAATAATTACCACTAACTGAACAACAACAAAAATCAAGAAGATCGATTTTTAGGTAGATAAC
Organism: Parnassius apollo; assembly: GCA_907164705.1. Classification (NCBI taxonomy): domain Eukaryota; kingdom Metazoa; phylum Arthropoda; class Insecta; order Lepidoptera; family Papilionidae; genus Parnassius; species Parnassius apollo. Next base: position 8,629,692 of record CAJQZP010001218.1, on the reverse strand, counting down.
GTACCTATTGAATATTAATAAATAAAAAAAACAAATAGGTATGTACTAACGCAAGCGAGCTTATTAGTTACCTGCTTGAATATTAGTTTTTAAGAAAAGGGGGGTAAGCAGCGCAGAAATTTTTTATCACACGCACCCAAGGTAGATTACCGCTCCTCATACAAAAAAAAACTAAATATAAGAGATATTAGAACAAAAAATTTACATATAAAAGCCTTATATGTGGTAGAGCCATGCTGCAGTTATATTAGATGTATAGTTGTAGACGAAGGTGGCGACCGGGGAAGGACATGCTTACGTCCGGTGATAGTAGCTTGTTGGAACCCATTGGGGACTCTCGGGTGATTATTTGTGTATAGGAGAGTAGGGGTGGTGTGTGCTGATTGTACCCTTCTAAAAAAAAAATAAAACATTATCCTTATAGTGCTATTATTCAATAATTATCTTCTGAAATTGTTTAACCTTACGATTCTAGCTAATGATTATAAGTATAGTATTACACTTCTCATCAGAAAAATCGATACATCTCACGAGTTTATGTTTAAAAAGATTATCAAAAGACTCTTCCACGATCAAGACAAACTAGAACCAAAAAGGGATTGCATCCGAAGTCTTTGTCTCCTAGAATTGGTCTCATGAGATTAGCTACAAAAATATTAAAATAACTTTACTGACTTGTGATGGGATTTATTGATGATGATGATGATCATCATCATCATCATTACAGCCCTTCACAAGTCCACTGCTGAACATAGGCCTCCCCCAAGCAATGCCACAAAGCACGGTCCTGAGCCACCTGCATCCATCGACTTCCTGCATGTCTTACCAGGTCGTCACTCCATCTAGTGGGGGGTCGCCCTACACTACGCCTACCGGTACGAGGCTGCCACTCGAAAACCTTTCTTCCCCATAGGTTATCGGTTCTTCGAGCTATATGGCCGGCCCATTGCCACTTCAGCTTACTAATCCGTTTGGCTATGTCGGTCACTCTGGTTTTACTGCGGATATCCTCATTTCTGAGTCTATCACGCAGAGAAACTCCGAGCATAGCCTTCTCCATAGCTCGCTGAGCGACCTTGAGCGTCCTCATACGGCCAGCAGTGAAGGACCACGTCTCTGATCCGTAAGTTATCCCTGGCAACACGCACTGGTTGTACACCTTAGTTTTCAGAGATTGAGGTTTACCTGACGAGAATATGTGTCGTAATTTCCCATCCGAGTTGTATCCGTCGATTGACTTCTCGATCGAAGTTGGACTTACCTAGTCGGACTATTTGTCCCAGGTAAACGTACTCGTCAACAACTTCGAGCATAGTGCCCCCAACAACTACCGGCATAGGTGTGACATGGACATTAAACATGATCTTTGTTTTGTCCATGTTCATCTTAAGACCTATCCGTTGGGAGACACCATTGAGGTCATTGAGCATAGTGCTAAGGTGCTCGGGATTCTGCCATAAGGACTGTATCATCGGCAAATCGAAGGTGAGTGATGTACTACCATTGATGTTAATACCGTATTATTTCCAGTCCTATAGCTTGAAAACGTCTTCCAACGCAGCGGTGAAGAGTTTCGGGGATATAACGTCACCCTGTATTATACCTCTCTGCAGTTGGATAGGATTCGAACTCTGGTTCTGTACGCGAATAGCCATCGTAGCCCTACTGTACAAACACTTCAGCACCTCGATATACCGACAGTCAACTTGGCACCGCTGAAGGGACCGTAGCACCGCCCAAATTTCGACGGAATCGAAGGCTTTCTCATAGTCCACATACGCCAGGCAAAGTGGCAGATTGTACTCTTCGGTCTTCTGTACAATCTGCCGCAGGGTATGTATGTGGTCTATGGTACTGAAGCCTTTTCGGAAACTGGCTTGTTCGGGAGGCTGGAAGTCATCGAGTCTGCGTGCGAGACAATTCGTAATGACTCTCGAAAACAGCACGTAGACGCGGCTTGGAAGGGATGTCGGTCTGTAGTTCTTCAAGAGGGCGTTGTCACCTTTCTTGAAGAACAAGACCACCGCACTTCTGCTCCACGCCTCCGGAGTAGCGCCACCATGGAGGACGGAATTGAAGAGCTTCTGAAGGACTTCAAGTACCGGTGTTCCACCCGCTTTCAGAAGCTCCGCTGTAATTTCATCCTCACCTGGGGCCCTGCCGTTTTTAAGGTGCTGGAGAGCCATTCTAATCTCGCTGAGACTGACGTCCGGGATATCATCGGAATAGTGTCGGGAAAGACTTGCTCTTGGATCGTTACTCACACTTGCGTGTGGCTCCAACGATGATGTGTACAGCTGCCCATAGAACCTCTCAATCTCACTCAAAATCTCAAGTGTCTCGGAAACGATGCGGCCAGACTCAGTCTTCAGCTTTGACAGTTGGCTCTTACTAACAGACAGATCTCTGGCAAAGACTTTGGAGCCCTGGTTCCGCTCGATCGCTTCTTCAATACGAGCAGTATTAAAGTTGCGTAAGTCCCTTCGCATGCGTTTGGAGATTTGTCTGTATGCTGTCAAATCTGCTGACGATTGCAGCCTAATCTCCCTTCATACAGTCATGAGATTAAGAGTGTAATCGGAAAGTTTTTGTATTCTTCTGCGGCGGGTCTTGCGGAACTTAGCTCCAACCGCAGGGACTGTTTCCACGAGCTTGTCATTCATATCGTCCACTGCATTGCAATCTTCTAGGCACTGAAAGCGGTTACGTAACTCGAGCTGAAAAGTCTCGGGATTCTGGATCAGAGCACGAGGGGGACGGAGCGTTGACTTCATTGGACGAGACCTCTCCAACTTAACGTTAAGGTTCAGTGTGCCTCTAACCATTCGGTGATCGCTGCCGGTTTTCACCCTTGCGATCACTGAGACATCAGTGAACAGCTGGCGTCTGGTCGTCACAATGAAGTCAATCTCATTTTTTGTCGAACCGTCGGAGTTCGACCAGGTCCACTTCCTGTGGGGCCGCTTCTGGAAGAAATAGTTCATCATAAAGAGTCCCTCTTTCTCCATAAAGTCAGCCAGCTGCTGGCCCCTACGGTTCCGTTGCCCCACTCCAAATTTCCCTAACTTCAGCTCACCGCCTTCTTTTGTGCCTAGTTTTGCGTTGAAGTCTCCCATCAACACCGTGTCGTGGGTTTTGGAGGAATGCATGGCTCTAGAAATATCCTCATACATTTCCTCCACCTCCTCATCGGGATGTACCGAGGTTGGTGCGTAGACCCGTATGATCTTCAGCGAATACCGTTTGGTGATTCTGAGTATCAGGTACGCGACCCTTGTCGACACACTCCCAATCTTTACAACGTTGTTGACGAGAGACTTGTGGACGATAAATCCGACACCTCCTTGGGACAGATGGTCGCCCTCCCGGTGATAGAACAAGTTGCCGGACTCGAGGATTACCGTGTCCTCCCCCTCTCTACGGACCTCAGATAATCCAATAATATCCCAGCGCAACTTGTCTACCTCTTCATCCACCCAGTTTCTTCTCGTCAGCCCTCAGGGTGCGTGCGTTATACGTTGCCAGGTCGAGTCATCATAGGTGGCAACCGAACCTCCACCGGAGATTCTTAGCACCCCCTGCCCCGCCGTTACCATGGTCGCCACCGTAGCCAGGAATAGCGGGGCCGCCGGGGACTGGGGGCCGTTTATTTGCGTCGTTGCTCATGGGGGATATTTGCCATAGTTTCCACGCTTGGCGAGCGGGTTGGCAAGCAGGAGGATGATGATGATAGTATGTATTCGTATTATATTTCACATATAATAGAAATCTCTCAAACCTCACGCCCATAGCCACAACTCGGTGTTTAATAGTGTTAATATAAATTTCTTCAAATTTCAACTAAATTATATAGGTAATTATCGTGAGAAGGAAACTTAAATTTCTAAGAAAATTTCCAATATTTATTAAATAAATCATCATGGTAGCATCGCTATCCACGATGTGGAAAAACGATTTGCCTTATGCGTCACGCTTGGACGCAGATTGATCATCACAGTACTGATATTTTATATCATGAAGGCGTTTGCATAATATCAACAGACACAAGCTAGTAGTACCAGTTACTCAACTCCACCGAGTCAGTAATTCATTCTTGGGGCGATGTATACGCTTTTACAACAAAATCCCAGAAATATATACATAGTTTGTCATACACATAGTTCAAAAATGCTATTAAACTAAGTTTGTATAAAGTGAAGTAAAGTAAAGTTACAGCCTATATACGTTCCACTGCTGGGCACAGGTCTCTCCTCATTTCTGAGAAGATTTTAGGGCAAGGAAATATCCGCCGCGCTGCCCCAATGCATGTTGGCGAACTTCACATGTCTTCGAAAAATATTTTTTTTTCTTATTCCTCAGGCATGCAGGTTTCCTCACGATGTTTTCCTTCACCACCGAGCACGTGGTAAATCAGCACTTAAAATTGCAATTAACAATTTCATTGGTGCCGGCGGGGATCGAACCCGGGTTACTCGCGTTCTGTTATACTTACAGCGAGCGTTAACCATCTGAGCTGCCACGGCTCAAGTTTGTATAAAAAGTGTTATTATAATATTAAAGAATTTATGGATGATAATAACCCCTGGGAAGGGATGATCGCTACCAAGCTATTTCTAATTTGTCTTGTGTTGTTAATTGTAAACATGATTGTAAGCTATTATTGAAAAAATAATAGTCCCGCTGGGTTTCTTGCTGGTTCTTCCCAGGACAGAGTTTTTTTGCGAACCAGTGGTAAATGAAAAAAAGTGACTTTCAATAAGTATTATTATAATCTACATTGAATAAAAAAGTTTCTGTTTCTGTTTCATTTATTCTGTGTCCGTAAGCTCAGGAATACTCCATGTCACTCGAGCGTGATATTTGCGCCATAAACATTGAGCACCATCAGCACGGAAAGTAAACTGAGTAAAGTTGTGGGCTTTTTTTTGCACCCAGTAGCAAAGTAAAGGGCTACCCTTCGAGAAGCGGGGGAGGGAAGTGGTTGATGCCCTACACATACCATGCAGCCGGCTGCGTGGTTATGCGGGACTCGCTGTGAGAACCAAAGTGCCTACTCAGTAAAGACCGCCTGGGACTGGCTTTTGCAAAAGGGGTGCAGGAGCGAGTAGCCGCTGAGACTGCGCCTAACTAGGGCATATTATGAAATGGGAGCAGACTCGGCCTGAGGCACAAAGAAGCAGTCCAGGTCGGTTGAAAGCTTGTTGGAGGAGTCCGAGAGAGTGTTTATTAGCTTGCAAACTCGATAGCGAGAGGGAAGTGGGGCTGCATAGGAAGCTGTCTCACGAATGAAATGGTTTGATTGAGTCTCCTGAAGGACCCGTCAAATGTCTGGATAGTGAGTGACATCGAGAATACTGTAGACGGTAAGGTCGACAGACTGAGTAATATCTATTAGTTCCTTGGCACTACCAGTAGTAGAGAGACAGGTCTATTCAGTATGCTCTCCAAACATAATGACTGAATTGCCTAATGGGAAGGTGGCCCCGAAATCGCTCTTAAGGGAGAGTGTTCCACTATAACTATAACTGGAGGCTATGAGGATGGACTGATGTCATGTCAGGGCTAGCCTACATACCGTGGCTTCCATATTGATAAGCGGTGGAGTGGGATGTGGGAGCTGTGAAGTGACTTCTTGTAGCAATCGGCAATACCGCCGCCATTGCGATCAAGTCTGTAGTCACGTAATAGTGAATGCTTTTTAATAGAGAGGCCTTTGAGATCCTTAGATTTCAGGTTGGTCTCATGGAGGAGGAGGAGGTTAGCTTCGCGATTTCAAAGAAAGATCTTAAGCTCTGGGAGGTTATTCCGCAGCCACAGAAACAGAAACAAAAACTTTTTTATTCAATATAGTTTATAAACAATACTTATTGAAAATCACTTTTTTCATTTACCTCTGGTTCGCAAAAAAAACCTCTGTCCTGGGAAGAACTAGCGAGAAACCCAGCGGGACTATTTTTTAAAAATAATAGCTTACAATCATGTACGTTACAATTAACAACACAAAAAAATAGAAATAGCTAGGTAGTGATCACCCTTCTCAGGAGTTATTATCATCCATAAATTGCTTAATATTATAATAACCGTGTTTATACAAACTTAGTTAAATAAAGTTTTTGAATTTTGTGTATGTGAAATTTTGTATATTTTCTGGGATTTGGTTACAAAAGATATATTAGATACATCGCCCCTAGAATTAATTACTGACTCGGTGAATTCGAGGAACTGGTACTACTAGCTGTTGTCTTTCCTAGTAGAATGAATATCGCAAATTTTTGCAAAACTACTTTTATTTTTGTGTACGTACATTACATTTTCATGGATGTATTGAGAGGCCTGAGTTAATATATTAATTTCCTCAAAATTTTTGTCTGATCGACTCTTTGGTTTTAAATCATTTTTTATAGAATATGGGTGACAATCGAGCACACAGTCCACCTGATGGTAAGTGGATATTGTGGCCCATCTACAGTTGTAGACATCTACATTTATCCTCGATTGAGAATCAAAAAGCAGGTGCGTTCTCACCCCTGAGGACTAAGACGGAATGCATCGTAACCAGTAAAAAAAAGGTCTCCGGTTCTCTCCCCTCACCATACAAAACACAGCAGTATTAAGCTGCTATTTTACGCTAGTATTCTGTGAGAGCATGGTCCTTCCCCGATCGAGCCGACCCATTGGTGCTACAACTATAATGTAGCTGCAGCGTGGCTCTTTCTCTTATAAAATATATTGCTCTAATGATCTTCTTTTGTAAAACAAATATAATTTCAGTGTCAGTTGCGTCTCTCCATAGCAAAATACCATGCGATATAATGCTATGGAAATATCTAAAGTAAACTATTCTAGTTCATTTCACAGCATATGCTGCAGAATTAAGTCTGCTAGCTAGTTTTGATATAAGGGGGAGCCATTACAGCTTTGCATCTAGTGTGATTTTCACCATTTAAAATTACATTAGTATTTATTTACATGTTTAACATTCGGAGTTACGAATTTCATACATTTAGTTCTCCTTTAAATGCAAATTATATATACTACTATAACTTGGCTATAGCATTATTTACTTCGTCGTAATTTAATAGAAAAACCGCGGATATTAAAAGATACAAGCGATAAATCCCTTGGCTTGATACGACCGTGGGATAGGGTGGGAGCAGAGGGCTCTGACATTATATTAAATTAAATTGAAGGGAACACAAAATGTTGTGATGCTCAACAAGAGCAAGGAGGCGATCCTGAGGTGACTGAGCAGCGCGCAGTTTGCGTGCAAGGGTGGCAACCTCCCCTCTGTCGACGCTTCGAGTAACAGAATAGACTGTCTTCGTGTCATCGGCCAATGAGTCAGCCTTTTTCGGACCCCAGGGGATAACTGGGGGTGGTGAGGACTGAAAAAGGCCTTCAGGGGATCTAAGGAGACCCTGAGGGTGCTTAGAAAAGCCCTGACGGGGCATTTGAGTTGGGAGAGCCGGGAATGAATTGCCATTGACCGGTGGTGAACCTAGTTTGGCAGTTTTGGCAGGACAGGGGCGAGGGGCACGAGGACAGCCTTTATAGTTGGCCGGGTGGCAAGACTGTTGGCATAGTACGAGATGCTGAGTGTGGCGGCGCTGTCATCGCGCCGCAAGCGAAACACACCGAAGCTTAAATCACGCTATCAACATTCCGAATCATAAAACAGCATATATAGAACATCTCCGAACTATCACACGGAGTGTTGGCCGCTCCCCGGGCATAACACCTTGCCCGGCGGGAGATCTCCCCTTTTCCTTCGTCGGCCACAGTAGTGACTAACCGACGTGATCTGAACACGCAACCAAACACCTTCGGAAACTACAACTTCAAGCCTTCGGTATTATCCTCAACAACTCCTACCATTCACTATTGAGAATCGTCTTCTGCAGTCTTCAGTTCCTGCAAGCCAGTCCAACTTGTCTTCATCTCGACTCACCGCAGATTTATAAGGCAGACTTCTGGCACTTGCTCCGGCACATCGTTCTCACCGGCATCACTTGCCAGTGCGTAGTACGGCATGCATTACACATCGGCATTATCATTCGCACCGGTGTCACTTACCCTTACGCACACAGCATGCATTCCCCACCGGCATTAAAGGACACACCGGCAATCGGACTGCACTATCGACCTCCGGTCTGAGCAGGGGTGATGTGGCGGCGCTGTCATCGCGCCGCAAGCGAAACACACCGAAGCTTAAATCACGCTATCAACATTCCGAATCATAAAACAGCATATATAGAACATCTCCGAACTATCACACGGAGTGTTGGCCGCTCCCCGGGCATAACACCTTGCCCGGCGGGAGATCTTTTCCTTCATCGGCCACACTGAGGATTCAGTATTACGGGGACGAGAGCACTCTTTCGAGATGTGCGGGTCGAGGCATTTAACATACCTGGGAGAGAGGAGCAGTTCACCACCGCATGCCCATAAAGTCAGCAGTGGCGGCACTGCGCCGAATGGCCACACCTATGGGGAGGCTTGAAATTTACCCTCGACAAGCCGCACACGGTGCCTATCTGCCGGAATATGTCCCTTGCCTCCGAAACGTTAGACAGGATGACAAGGGCAAGCGGAAACCTCTTGCCTTTGTTGCGGTGCACTTGTGCACAGCCTCGACGAGGAAAGTTGTGCGCAGTGAGTTAATGTTTATATATTTACTTATAAGCAGTTGGGCGTTACAGTTGAATTATTACATATAATGCTGACGCGATTATTACTGCACCTGTTGTTTAATTTAGGGTCGTTAAACGCCAGTGTGCATCATTTATCTAACATAATATGAATAGCTCGACATCGAAATCAAAATTGCGTAAATATAATGTAATAAATAAAAACTTGCAAAATGAGAGTGACGATGAAACATTACACTAATGATGTATGTAAATATTTTTATTTCGTCACTTAACGAAACACAAATCGTAATTATTGTATTATTGTGAACAATATAAATGAACGTCCTAACGTCACATGCAGAAACACACACATCACAACTACAAGTATTGTTCGTTTACTTTCGTGTGTTGAAACATCTATGCCGGAAGTCATAGTACAATAGTCAAGTGTACATTGGACGCTGCTCCCCATCCCAAATTTTTATTTACGCCTTACCTAAACGAAATATTTTTGCCGTATATTGTGGCATCTGTCAAAAGCTATAAGATCCTTACATTATATCCAATAGCCGCCTTCTACGACGACGTCAGAATTCGGATGTACAATTTTCTTTCTTTGTTATTAAAATTTATCGTTTGCCTAAACTTTTATACATGAATTCAATTAGCTTTATAAAATTTCTTGAAAATGAGAAGTGTATGACTTAATAACATGAAGTATGAACATAAATTGGCGTAATAAATGCGTGTTTTAGGATAATGAAATTTTCGTCGTAGAAAAGTTTTACTTGGCAGATTTATGAAATGGTTAGTGCAGACAAGCAAGTTTTGGTGCATTTTAAAATGAAGTTATCTCTTAATGTTTTAAATATAAAATCCGTTTAAATTTTACTTTTTAAACTAATAAATCGATTTACACAAATTATAATCAATTTAATTATACAACCTCATAGGGGATATTTGCCTGTTTAATAACCGCAGTTTTTTTTTAATTTTAATCGTTATTACGAAGGCGCTGCTGATGTAATGATTTGTTTTCCTCTGTCGCCTCTTTTCACACCCACGAGATGATACAACGGGGTGAATATTCTTATACCACCTCCACACGGTAAACGCAATTTATCAACACTTAATTTCTACAGATGTTTGCTAAATCATTTTACATAAGTATTGAAGTGACGAATGAGCTTGCAGTCCATTTGATAGTGGCCGCTGCAGTACTTGAATAACCGCAGCCGACCCCAAACATTGACCTGATAGAAAAAATACTTTATAAAATATGTATTTATTTATTTATTTATTTGTGCTTTATTTGCACACCGAGTACAAAAAGGCGGACTTAATGCAACAAGGCATTCTCTGCCAGTCTACCTCCAATTTCCAATTATCCCTGAATATCTGAAATGTAAATTTCAGTATCAGGGCGATTCTCATAATCGTTGTCTCCGTTCTGCGGAAAAGTCTAATCTCCATGTCCACCTCTGTCTTTTACGTCTCACGCGGTAAGATTGTGGAACAAACTGCCGAGCAGTGTACGTGCAGCCACGAGCAAGGCATCGTTCAAACGCTTGCTATGGAATCATTTTCTGGCGTTGCAGGAGTAGTTTGTCGATTAACATTTTTTATATCCTTAAATTATTCTTTTCCTGTTTTCATTTCAAATATTTAATAGGTGTTTGAATCAGAAACAGCTATATTTAATTATGTATGTACTATATATATATATATATATATATATATATATATATATATATATATATATATATATATATCATATTAGGGCAGCATTACGCATTTATATGTATATATTTATGTCGTACAAGTCCAGTAAACGAAGCCAAAGTAGTCAGAACACAAGATATCACCAGCGAATACGAAAAGATGCGTAGTAAACGAAGTAGCGTTGCGTACTGATTTCACAGAGTACTTGACTGATTTGTAGTGCATGTAACAATACCAACAAGAGGCGTCACTACCTATATTGCTCTCACTTAGCATGGCTCTCTGTCTTGGTCACTCATTTGCGTCTGTGTCTCATTAGCGTCACTATCTGTCACGCTTACACTTTATGGAATGTCTCTCTCTATCTCATTTAAACCACGCTGTAGTCATTAGGAACGATTTGGTTGCACTAGAATCGTTTCAATGTAAGTTCCAAAAAATTATTAAAAACTGACTTTGTTTAACAAAAAATTTTTATGGCTGATCTAAGAAATAATGGAGTAAGTTTTATACCACGTTAGAATCCTTATTAAATGCGCTAACTTTTGAAGCTACTTGCCAAACTAGCGTAGTACAATTTTTTTCCAGGACGGTCAGTTGAAGTAGTGCGAAAAACTAATTCTGAAAACTTGGTTCGGTATATGGTTCGGTATAAAATTACATTTTCTTTCAAGCTGGAGTGATTGGCACAGGGTTTAGGATTACAGGTTACAGAAACACTGTTCAGGATGACGCAAGAGAAAAAAATTGGCAAAAAGTAAGTATTTGTAGCAACAGGAATGAAAAAACTGTCTCATGGTGTACATTTTATCGAAAAAAATTACTATAATTTCTGAAATATTTGACTTAGATTTTTTTTATATTTTGTTTCTGTATGCGGTCGCCAACTGAGTGTGTTGTCAATAACTTAGCCAAGATCTTTAACAGTTGTTGAGTAAGGAATAGTAACATTATTAATGTAATACAGATACAGCAAAAATGTCGGTAAAATTCATGAAATAATAGAAGCACAAAATGCATAAATTCACTTTTTAACGACAAGGGAAAAGTTTAAAGATATTTAGGTATTCTCTGGTAAAACCTACATTTACAATAAATATGTACATTTATGATCTATGCCTTTGCCATAGATCATAAATGTACATACAGGATAAGGTAAGAATATTTAGTTTTTTGAAATACGACCTAGAGCTAGTATTGTTATCTATCTGGACTAGTATTCTAACACACTTCTTCTGAGTAATAAATAGCTACTGCACATCGACGCTACTTCCCCACTTCACCAATAGACTTGCAATTGTATAAATAATCCATACTAATATTATAAATGCGAAAGTAACTCTGTCTGTCTGTCTGTCTGTCTGTCTGCTCCTCTTTCACGCCTAAACGGCTGAACGGATTTTGATGAAATTTGGTATGGTGATAGATGATAACCTAGAAATGGTCATAGGCTATAAATAATCACGCCATCGTTCTTAGGGGGTAGGCAGTAGGCAGATAACTAAATTGAGTTAGTGATTTTTAGTCGTTTTTGTTGGGACTTTTGCTCTTTCACGTATAAAAGGCTGAACAGATCTGTAAGGTAATAGATGGTTACCTAAAAACGGATATAAGATCAAAATGATCACGTCATAGTACTTAGGGGGGTAGGAAGTAGGCAGAAAACTGAATTGAGTTAGTGATTTTTTTATGGTTTTTGGTGGGAATTTTGCTCTATCATGCCTAAACGGCTGAACGGATTTTGATGAAATTTAGTTAGGTGATAGATAGTAACCTAGAAAAGGATATGGGCTATTAATATTCATGCTATCGTACTTAAGGCGTAGGCAGTAGGCAGAAAACTAATTAAGTTAGTGATTTTTAATAGTTTGGTTTAAAAGTTTACCTCATTCACGCCTTAACGTCTGAACGGATTTTTATAAGACTTGGTTAATATAAAGATAGGATCCTAGGCACGGACACAGGCTACTTCTTACGGCGGGAAAATACCTCATTCCCGCGGAAATCTAGCGTGATCGTGTCAAGAAGCGAATGACGCCATAGCTACTGAAATGATTTTGATGTTTTTTTTTAAATGAGTGTTACTAAGACTTAAAGTTAGTATTTGATCACTTTTCTAACTTAGAGGGTCGGTAGGCGCCATAATTTAGGGAATTTATTATAAAATTTTGATGCATCTGTCTTTATTTAACAGTTTTACTTGGATCGAAACTTAGCGACATACCATCACACTACTTAACTTATAGGGTAGGAAGGTACCAAAATTCAGACTACTTTTACTTCGGGAAAATATCTCATTCCCACAGGAACCTATACACAGCTACCTATCTACAACATTAAAACTCTGTCTAGAATCACATTACGCCATAGCTATTGATCTGATTTGTATACGATTTTTTATTCAACTGACTGTTAAATTACATACAGATAAAATCTAATTACCTACACCACAGAATTAATATAGTACTACATAACTAGCTACGCTTTAAACTTGAGGAGGTAATTAGATAGACATTTATACGAACTTTATGCTCAGTAATCAATCATAGTGATAAGTTAATACTCATTTTAGACAAAGAAACGGATAGGTAATCAGTTCATCACCGAAATTATAACACCTACACTTAGTTTGTTTACTATTCAACGAGGGAAAATAATTCAATATAACGCAAACCTTCAAATCATACGTCGTCGTAGTGAATACAAGACGCTGCGCCGAGCGAAGAGGCGGTGCGGCGCGAGGGGAGGGCCGTGCCCAACTGTGCCTACCCAAGCGGGCAGACGCACGAGGGCAGACGTCGTCGTCGCACGTATGCGAATATTGAAATATTGCGTTACGAAACTCTATTCGTTGCGTATTTTTGGTTAGCTAAAAACGTTCTTTTTAAATTCAGAGTTGAAATAGGTACTACGGTCTACGCGTAGGGTCTGTAAGCTTTAATTTAGTCCTTTGTTTTAGATATCTAAATAAATATTTGGTAGGTTATTATTTTTGAGTCCAAGTTGACGTCATTTTCGTATTTTTATTAAGTACTTAGTTACATTTTTATTATTAGGTAGTTAAGGTAGCTGTTAGATGTAGGTATTTTCTTAACCAATCATTCATATCTCTAGGTTTACTCAGATACGTATTATTCTTTATTTTTGCAGTCGCTTTCATTTGTTAATTCTCAATTTTATTCATGTGTAGGTTAAGTGTTTTTTAGCTCACATCAGGATGTTTATAGTTCGTAGTAAATTAGTTTAGTAATAGATTTTGTCATTATATTATAGTACTTTTATGTTAGTTTTGATAGATAAGTAGGTAGTACCAGTAGTGAAGAAAATTGTGTATTGTGGTGTGGTGCATAAATTCAATATTTTTGAATTTATTTAGTTAATTTAGGTTTTAGGTATAAAAGGTTTGTCAGGTGCATAGTTGTTTCGGTTCAATACGTTATTGATTGATTTAGATATTTAGGTTATAAGTAAAAAAGTTTGCTTTATCGAAGTTTTTATAAAAAATTGTCTTACGTTGTAGTTTTTAAAACTACCGATTTTACAAATCTTTAATTATTGTTTTATTGTTTTCGATATGCCACGCAAACGTAAATCCAATCTAAGCCGTAGTTCTAGCAGAGCTCGAACTGCAAAAGTTGCTAGAAGCCAAGAATCTGAAGAGCAGACTCAGACGCGTCAGATGTTAGATTCTCAGCGTCATGCGACTCAAAGAGCTTCTGAGACCTATACGCAGACTCAAGCCCGTAGGACCTTAGATGCTGAGCGCCACGCATCTCAAAGGGCCTCTGAGACGTTTACACAGACTCAAGCCCGTCAGGCCCTAGATGCTGAACGCCACGCATCTCAAAGAGCCTCTGAGACGTTTACGCAGACTGAGACCCGTCAGGCCCTGGATGCTGAACGCCACGCATCTCAAAGGGCCTCTGAGACCTATACGCAGACTCAAGCCCGACAAACCTTAGATGCTGAGCGCCACGCATTTCAAAGGGCCTCTGAGACGTTTACGCAGACTCAGGCCCGTCAGACCCTGGATGCTGAACGCCACGCATCTCAAAGAGCTGCTGAGACAGTGGAACAGACTCAGACACGTCGAGTTTTAGATGCCGAACGTCACGCGCAATTGATTGCGGCAGAGACTGACGAAGATTCACAAAGACGACGTCTTTTAAATGCTGAACGGCAGGCAGAAAGAAGACGTACGTTTTCAATGAGTACGTGGGAGGCATTTAATGGTGCCGCTTTTGAGTATGACCCTTTGATCGACTATGTTAATCACCGATTGGTTATCATTGGGAGAATGGATAAAAAATGCAGATATTGTGAAGCACTGAAATGGAAAGAAGAAACTCCAGGTATGTGCTGTTCTGGTGGAAAGGTTAAAATTCCATTACTTGGCGAACCAGAGGAACCTCTTAAATCTTTACTTTTATACGACAGTAACGAATCGCGCCGGTTTTTAAGCAGGATTAGAAAGTATAATTCTTGCTTTCAGATGACGTCATTTGGTGTAGATAAGGAGGTCGTAATGCCTGGATTTTCACCTACTTTTACCATCCAAGGACAGGTGTATCACAGGATTGGTTCCTTACTTCCCGCAAATAATGAACAACCAAAGTTTTTGCAACTTTATTTCATGGGCGATGAAAAAAACGAAGCTGATCGCAGGTGTCAAAATATACAAGGAATCGAAAGGGATACTGTTTTAAAAATCCAGAGAATGTTGCATGAACATAATCGCCTTATCAATACTTTCAAAACAGCACTAGAAAGAATGCCGGGAGAGGATTATAGGTTGGTGATGCACCCCGATCGCACACCAAGTGGGGAACATGAAAGGCGGTATAATGCACCGTTAATAAATGAAGTCGCAGCCTTGGTTACAGGCGAACAGTTTGCTTTCCGTGATATAGTTTTACAGGCCCGAGATGACACATTAACCAGGGTGCCTGATACTCATAAATTTTATGATGCGTTGCAATATCCGATCATATTTAGTAAGGGACAAGAGGGGTACCACTTTCAAGTTCCTCAAATTAATCCTGTAACAGGTCTTCCCTTGCATAACAAAAAGGTTTCATGCATGGATTTTTATGCCTACAACATGATGATACGAGAAAACAACTTTAACATTGTACAAAGATGCAAGCAACTGGCCAATCAGTTTTACGTTGACATGTACGTTAAAGTTGAAAGCGAGAGGTTACGGTACATATCATTAAATCAAACTAAACTAAGAGCAGAGAATTACATCCATCTTCAAGACGCTGTGGCAAATGACGCTAATTTAAATCCAAATAACTTAGGTCGTATGGTCATTTTACCATCTTCATTTGTAAATAGCCCGCGGTACTTACACGAATATACTCAGGACGCGTTTGTTTATGTGCGTACACATGGTCGCCCTGACTTATTCGTCACCTTTACTTGCAACCCAGCCTGGCCCGAAATAGTCAATCAGTTGATGCCGGGGCAAAGCGCAATAGATAGACATGATGT
This sequence comes from Parnassius apollo, assembly GCA_907164705.1. Classification (NCBI taxonomy): domain Eukaryota; kingdom Metazoa; phylum Arthropoda; class Insecta; order Lepidoptera; family Papilionidae; genus Parnassius; species Parnassius apollo. The sequence goes on along the minus strand of CAJQZP010001218.1, from coordinate 8,613,844 downwards.
AGTCGCAAGAGTTTTTAGACTAAAAGTTAAAAAAACTAATGGATGTGATTAATAAAGGCCGAGTGTTCAGAGAAGTGCGCTGCTTTATGTACTCTGTCGAATGGCAGAAACGTGGACTGCCACATGTCCATATATTATTGTGGTTAAAAGATAAGTTACGACCCGATCAAATAGATAACATAATCAGCGCTGAAATACCGGATCCTAACATTGACAAGACTCTCCATGACATTATTGTAAAAAATATGATTCACGGTCCATGCGGACCCGAAAATCCACAGTGCCACTGCATGAAAGACGGAAAATGCACAAAAAAATTTCCTCGCAAGTTAGTGAAAGAGACCGTTCACAACGACCACGGATACCCGCAGTATCGTAGAAGAGCGCCAGCAGACGGAGGTCGAACAGCACCCGTGAAGCTCCGAAATGGTAGCTACGTTACGGTTGATAATAGTTGGGTAGTCCCCTATTCACCAATTTTATCAAAAATGTTTAACGCCCACATAAATGTTGAGGCATGCAGTTCAGTACGCGCCATCAAATATATTTGCAAATATATAAACAAGGGTAGTGATCAAGCTATTTTCAATTTTAGAAATACTGATCTTGTGAATCCCGTAGATGAGGTACAAACTTATCAGTCTGGTCGGTATGTCAGCAGCAACGAAGCCGTGTGGCGTCTGTTAGCATTTCCGTTGCACGAAAGGCATCCCACCGTGACACATCTCAGCGTGCATTTAGAAAATGGTGAACGCGTTTATTTTAATGAACACAATTTCCACGAACGAATAACTACTCCGCCAAAAACCACACTCACTGCTTTTTTGATCTTTGTATCAGAGATGAGTTTGCAAAAACTCTTCTTTATGTCGAGGTGCCGAGGTATTATACTTGGGATGCAAGTAGGAAAACTTGGAAACGCCGCATTCAAGGTACTTCAGTTCACGATTGGCCTGGCGTCAAATCTGGAGATGCTTTAGGACGAGTTTATACAGTTCATGTTAGTAACATGGAATGTTTTTGTCTACGCATGCTTTTACACCATGTGCGCGGACCTACCTCTTTCAATGATCTAAAAAAATACAACACACAAGATTATCCTACATTTCGAGAGGCATGTGAGGCAAGAGGATTACTGGAGAATGACAACCATTGGGATGTGACACTGGAAGAAGCTGCTCAATGTAGATCAGCAGGCAAGATGAGAGAGCTATTTGCTGTATTAGTAGCGACATGTGGTCTTTCAAATCCTCAACAATTGTGGGATAAATACAAAAATGATATGACCGACGATATATTGCACAGATTACAAGAGCAAAATCCCAATGTCACGTACAGTGATTTAATTTACAATGAGGGTTTGACAAAAATTGAAGACCAGGTTAAAACAATTTCTGGAAAGGATTTATCAGATTATGGAATGATCAGACCACAGAGAACCGAGGAAATCAGTAGCGATTTAATACGGGAACTAGATTACGATACTGCTTCCTTACAACAACAATTGACAGAGTCTGTTCCACGTTTGATCCCAGAACAAAGGTTAGTATTTGACAATGTTTTCAAAAAAATCGAAGATGGCGAAGGTGGTTTGTTATTTTTGGATGCTCCCGGAGGCACGGGAAAAACCTTTCTTTTAAACTTGCTTTTAGCGCAAATCCGAAAAGATAAAGGAATTGCTGTAGCAGTTGCCTCTTCCGGAATAGCCGCCACTCTGCTCAATGGTGGTCGAACGGCACATTCGGTGCTTAAACTGCCATTAAACTTAGCCCATGAAGAAATGCCAGTCTGTAATATAAGTAAAAACAGCGAGCGTGGACGTATGTTGCAGCAATGTAAATTATTAGTTTGGGATGAGTGTACTATGTCCCATAAAAGAGCAATTGAAGCTCTAGATCGGACTTTGAAAGACATCAAGAGTAATCCAAATATCATGGGGGGGATGGTGGTACTTTTAGCGGGCGATTTTAGACAGACTTTGCCGGTTATCACTAAAGGCACCCCTGCAGATGAAATAAATGCGTGTTTAAAAGCGTCAACGTTATGGGTGCACGTAAAAACGTTTAGTCTGTCTACAAATATGAGAGTGCAACTACACAATGATGTACAATCTGGACATTATGCTGCTGCTCTTCTTAAAATTGGAGAAGATCGTATGGCAAAGGATGGTAATGGCATGATTACATTGGATCGTGAATTCTGCAATGTTGTGCATAATCCAGATGATCTAAATAACTTCGTCTATAGCGAACTGCTAACTAATATGAGGAATAGAGACTGGTTATGTGAAAGAGCAATTTTAGCGCCGACGAATGAAATGGTGGGACAGATAAACGAGCAAATTATGTCACGCGTGGAAGGTGATATTGTTGAGTTTCTCTCTGTAGACACTGTAATGGATACTGAACAAGTAACATCATACCCTGTAGAATTTCTTAATTCTTTAGAACTGTCGGGAGTACCTTCACACAAACTGAGGCTGAAAGTAGGCGTTCCTGTCCTTTTAATGCGGAGTTTAGATGCACCAAGACTGTGTAATGGCACACGGTTGCAAGTGACACACCTCGGTCGCAATATTGTAAAAGCAATCATTATGACTGGAATGGCAAAAGGAGAGAACGTTTTAATCCCCCGTATACCCATAATTCCGACAGATTTGCCATTCCAGTTTAAGAGATTACAGTTTCCGCTGAAAATCGCATTCGCTATGACGATAAATAAAGCTCAGGGGCAAACATTAAAAGTAGCCGGCATTAATTTAGAAAAAGAGTTGTTTTTCTCACGGACAATTATACGTGGCTTGCTCACGTGTTTCAAGTCCACAGAATCTCCATGTGTTGGCCAGAGAGGGAAAAACAAAGAACATAGTTTACAAAAATGTACTACAGTAATAAGGCCTCTTATTGTTAGCTTCCTACATTATTATACTACTTACATTAAGTTAGTACTTCCTACGCAGACGATGTTACGGATGTCACACTGTCTAACATCGGGGGGTTGGCAGGTAGGTAGTTAGTAGTATTTTAAACCGATTTACATTATTTACTTTTTATATTTACTAAGGAAACATTCGGAGCTATCCATTATGTAGCTTAGGTTGCTTTTGAACAAATTTTGATGTGAAGTTGAGGACTGGAACACGATAGTGGGACATTGTTGCAGGGGGACTTATAGCCGGGAGAAAACAAAAAAACTTATGCGGACGAAGTCGCGGGTAAAAAGCTAGTCGTAAATAAACTTATTTCAGGCAGAACATAAAAATCAATGTCCAGAGATTGCAAGTGCTTCAAACTTTAGAGTAAAAAGGCGTTTTATGGCATTAATTTTTTTATATTTTATATTAATTTGTTTCATTCAATTAATTTAATTGAATAACTTTCTTTTACATTTATAGAATATAATATTTTCTACATTTTGCTCGGTTTGCTTTTTTCCCGCTATTGTTTTTCATCTGATTTGCTACTTTAAGATAACATTATTTTAGTTGCAAATACTAGTAAGACGAAAAATTTTGACATTTATAATAGTTTACAATTTTGAACTCTTCTAAAATCAATTGATATTTGAAACTCTATATGGCACCACGATTTCTTAGATCAGCCATAAAAATTTTTTGTTAAACAAAGTCAGTTTTTAACAATTTTTTGGAATTTACATTAAAACGATTCTAGTGCAACCAAAGTGTTCCTAATGACCACAGCGTGGTTTAAATGTGATAGAGAGAGACATTCCATAAAGTGGGAGCATGACAGATAGTGACGCTAATGAGACACTTTACTGAGGCTTGATTGAAATTTGGTTAATTATTTTAATTCACAATGTTTCGGGTGCTTTCTAGCACCCAAGGTCACGGGGGACTGAGATGACTGACGTCCAGATCTCATTGGGTGCGTTTGGCAGAAAAAGGCGCTAGCAAGCACTTACTAGCGCTAAAATAGTTTTCGGCCAGGACACGATTGCTACTTCAGTAGCGCTGACACAATCCGCCATTTTGCTTATTTCATTTGTTTGTTTTGAAGTAGAGTTTGTAAGTTGTTTTTTGCAATATTAATTTTAAGTAATATAATGACATGAATAGACATATACATGTTATTAAAAATTCATGATTGGTAAGTTTTTAATATGAATACTTCACAAAAATATTTTTAAATTAGGTTAGGTTCCCCGGTTAAAACTAACATCGTGTCCTAGAGGAAAATAGCTACTTACGATTTGACAGCGCTTACCGGTTACGATCGCCATTTTGCTTACAAGCGCTTGCTAGCGCTTTTTTCTGCCAAACGCACCCATTGTTAACCTGTTACGTTAGGAGAAGCAAACATGTCGGGTCGACGATAAGTACCTTACGCTCGCTCGGGAGAGGCATACATGTATGCATCACGTGGTTTCGTGTTATTACCCTACAAAAAAGGATTGTCATTACAAACTATAGCAAAGATATACTTAAATGTATGATATAGACATAGACAAAGACATACTTTTTAATTTGGTACCATAATCTGTCAACGTCAAGTAAAAAATAAAGATAAAAATTCATTCTGAAGTAACGGCTTTTTACACCAGTAATGCGCGAGCTAGTGCTTAGTGATTTTTCCGTTTTTCTGTGTATTTTTGAAATAAAAAGGTAAGTTTTATACTTTTATGTATTCTTTGTATTATAACAAACACATAGGTATATAATTTGTGCCATAAAATGTGAAAGGTAAGCGCAAAAATACTTTGAAACCGAGAACTTCCGTTTTAGCGGCATTCCGTTTTAGCATTCTTATTTATTTTTAGTAGAAAATGCAAATAAAAAATAGTTTTATAACATATTTCAAATAACTTGACGTTGTATTTATTTCAAATTCACACAAAAATATTTTTGAATTATTGTTTGAAAATTCATACTAATAACAACGAATTTCGGATTTCTTTTTTAATTTTAATTTTTTAATTTTTTGGTATGAGTAACATAAAGAAACACATAAAACATAAAAATATATAATTTTCAAACATTTTCACATAGATTTCTCAAAAAACAAACGTGTAGAATTTAAATTATTAGTATTTTGGAGACTAAAAGTGAAGTATCTACTACAACTATGCTTTGAAAGGTAAAATTTATGAATTTTATTACAATTTCTAGCAACTAAAAATAATTTTATTGGATAGTTTATACATTCAACAAGAATTCCTGTAAGTTTTATCCATAAATATTGACTCAAAGTGAAAATATAGCAAAATTTGCAAGTTAGCAAAAAATTTGCAATTCCCGCCATTTTAAGGTCATGAGCGATACCTTCAGCTTTTTTAAAATATTGTTTATGGTCTGATCTATATATCCATAACCATGGGTGCTGGAAAGCACCCGAAACATCGAGAATTAAAATAATTAAAATTAAACGCGATTAAATCCGTAAAAAAAGTTTTAATCAATCTATTTTCTATGTTAAGAATTTCTCTAAGATAATTGAAAACCATAATTTCAAATAAATTTCAAAAACAAATATGTTGTACCAAAATATATACTTATTTCACTTTTATATAAAGTTAAAAAAACACCGAACGACACACGGGATTAGATTGGGTGGCAGATATTCCTAAACCACTACTACACGGCATGCGTTTGTATTTGTTTTACAATATTTATTTTGAATAAATAATTCGACCGATTTCTCCTCTCGGCATGGTTTCATAAATACCCTGATGATCTATTGTGAAATATGTACAAGTACTTAAATATATCGCAAAAAAAGATGAAGTTTCACCATGTAACAACAATCGCACAAATAAATTTTAAAGCAAATCCATTCTAGAAAGGGAGAGTCCAATTTCAGTCTCCAGTCCAGTGGACTTTTATGGGCTAATGAAAAAGAATTTATCAAAAGTAAATATTGATGATCACTTTTAACCCGATAAAAATTTTCCAGTCATTTTGTTAATTTGAATAATTTATTTAGGTTTACTAAAGCCTTTTAATAGAGTAATGAGTAGTAACATAAAACAATTGCCTTGTAAGACTATGGATAGTAAGCGTGATTTTTAATGTTGAAGTCCTGGGTTTGAACCTGGGATCGGGCCAAAAATAATTATTGATTTTTTTCATCAGGAAATTCTCAGTGGCGGCCTGGAGTCAGGAAGTTGGCGGCGTTCAACTCAATACCTCGGAGAGTACGTAAAGTCGTTGATCCTAGGCCTAATCTCTCTCAGGTCATATTGGATTACCCTCCCATCTTACTATGATAGATGAGAGTGAAGGAATTGAGAGTGCGCTTGTGTTCGCGTTCTATAATCCTGTCTTGTGCAGATGGCTAGACTCCATTAAGAATTGCCTCCGTGACTGAAATTCGGTGTGCAGAAAATTATTACTAAATGGAGTAGTGTACTGATCGTCCTTAATTGAATTAGGCGTTGGGCTGTGAAATATTTATAATTTGGTAATGATATGCATCATAAATATTCTATTATTTAATGTGGAATCGTTCATGACCGAACAAGGAATTAAGCTGTGGCAGATATAAAATTTTTTGACTAAGTGCATCATAAGTATGCTATTTTTAATTTAGTTATTTTTTGTAATGCAATACTTTTAGGCTGACTCATAATAATAAGAAGCATAAAAAGCGGCTAAACCAGTTTTCTCTTCACTGTGTTTTTGTGCAAGCACTTCAATTTGATGGCAGATATAAGTTTTATTTTTATATGATAGGGCGACAAACGAGCACACAGTCCACCTGATGGTAAGTGGATGCTGTGGCCTATAGACATCCAGATTTATTTTCAATTTAGAATCAAAATGCAGATGCGTTGTCACCCCTGAAGACTGAGATGGAATGCCTCGTTTCCAGTAAAAAGGGTCTCCGGTTCTCTACACTCACTATTTATCTTTTAATACCAAAAGTTTATTATTAATTCATTTTCATTACTTATTTATTAAGACCGATATAATAGAAAACATTTTATACTATATTCCGTCTCATTCTCTCACAAGCTTAATCCTATAAACGTAAATATTTATCTCTTTTTAGTTTCGGTTTTTCGTTTCATCAAGTTTCAAATCACAACGATTTAAAAAGTCTTAACTTTAAAAAAAACATATTCGAATGGAGAACCATTTTTGATTGTCCTCCATTTTGTTGGCAGCTAAAATGGGGCTTCACAACAAGGGGGTTTCTAGTCTCATCACTAACATATGACGTACGTCAGCGTTATGCTAATGTTATATGCTAGTATTATGTTAGAATGTGGCCCTACACCGATTAATTCCTGCTGCTGCAGCTCGTAAAAACATTTGGACGACTATAGTCGAAGTAAAACTAAAGTAATATTTCTTTTTTTATAATTGTTTTGCTTCGGAATATAATAAAACGTATTTTGACTGCAGTTGTGAATCTGCGCACAATGTTATTGCAAATTTTTATTGTAAATTAGTACTGTGCATTACTACAAAGTTTTAATACATGCACGTGAAGTTTTTTGTGACAAGCCCCTTTTTATTTGTTTATTTGTGAGTTAATAACCAGTTAAATATATGATGATAAATCGCGACTGTTCTATTTTGGTCTCGGCGATACTTGGGAAACTATCAACTACGAAGTGTTACAAGAGTACGTGCTAATACACGACAATAATTAACTTACCCTTACCTAACCACAACCATGACTATGCAGTTTAAAGACTAAAGGTAGAAGGAATATCAATGTGCAACCAGCACCAAAACAACACTTTTTATTTAGCATTAATATTGAATATGTTTCGGATTCGAACTTTAGTCCCGCTTCGCAGTCAAGTACAGTAATTTCTGTAGTAGTATTTGTAATACTTGTATATTTACTTGTAAATATCGTTGTAAATAAACTGGCGCTGCGAAGAGATCTGAAGTTGCATCTCATAGCATTTTCTTTCGCAACTACCAAGGGGAATGCTCTAGGAGATTGTTCGGATTAATCCCAGCCGCCAAATTTCATGAACGCACTGCACGGTAAACCTGCCGATACCATACACACCATCATTGTACCTTTAACTAGAATTTTTCTTTCGCGTACGACCTCTCTGTGGAATAGTTTACCACCGGCGATTTTTTTAGACCGATACGACCTAGGGACCTTCAATAAAAGAGCTTACTCCTTTCTAAAATACCGGCAACACACCTGCAATTCCCCTGATGTCTGAAATCGCCTAAACTTTCTCTAACGTAAGGCTTAAACCTTCTTTTGATATCTTGTATTTTAAAAATTCTATTTATGACTTTTCAAGTGCACATTTAAACAAAGGAGACAATTTCTTTTTGTATGGAGAATGGGCCCATCACAAGTTTTAGCGATGAATCTCTCAATGAAATGCATGTCAATTTATTCCTTATAACCCATAGATTACAATATTAATATAAGCTTTTATCGCAACTGAAGGGAATTCTGAGGAACTAAAATATGAATATCACAATGAGCTTAAAACAAACTGAAAGCGATTATCTAATAGTTTTCACCATTGTTATAAGTTAAAATAATGTTATTAGTTAAAGTAGTAAGTATATTCAGTATTTATATAATGTTATTAGTAGTTCCGGCAAAACCACACCATGTTTCTTTGGTGGTTCAAACAAACATGGTGTGGGGACTTTTTTACATGTATTGATAAATTAGTGAACATACATCCCAAACACCATTAACTAAAGAAATATGATTTAAGCCAAAATGACAAAGGGAATATACGTGCATTTATAATATTAATTATACATACTACATAGTAAAAAAAATGTATTAAACTGGTTTTGTAAAGATAAAACACAAAGTAAAATGCCACTGCATTTATTAATGTAAGTTATTATTTCCAAAGTAGTTTCATAAAAATACAATAGACGGACAAACAGGCACCGTGTGAATACCGTTTTAATATGTTTGGATTGACTTGTAAGTATACACCAGCATACAACGTAAATAGCGTTCAAACCATTATTAATGGGTATTAATATACCCATTTATGATTTTGAACACTAATAAATAAATAAAAAATTAATGCTTTGAACTGGTTGCTTGTATAAATTAACAATATATAATATCACTGTATTTATTACAGACATATTTATCATAATATCTATCTCGGAGATAAGTGTGGAGTAGCAATTTCTTTTGTGTGTGTATTTATTGATTTAAGTCTAGTAATGTAAACGGTGATAATAATTAGGCAAGACATTTTAAACTGATAAGGTAAGAATGAAGAAACTCTATGTATAAGGTCACTATATTTCATCAGTTCATTGTTATTCATCATTATCATAAAGAAGCACAAACTAACGCAGTGTGTGAAGTTTGTTTTAAAATGTGTCAATAGATTAATCATCGTACCCCAAAACACCATTAAATCGAAAATGATTAGTAACATTTTTATATATGTTTTGATAAAGGAAACATAAATGTATAACGTAATTGTGTTTATTCATTTTAATTATTGTCATATTAAAAGTTTTTTTCCTAAAGGCAGCACGGAGGGACAAGAAAAGTGTGTGGAATAAATAAATCCCTAAAATTATTAACACCAAAATAACTTGACAATATATCTATTTATGGTTTTGTTATGAATCAGAAGGACTTTTTCAATAGTAAGAGATATGAGTTAAAACTGTTGTCTTCAACATCCTTAGAATGTATTTCCATATTTCTGTTATAATTGAATAACCTGAAAGAAGTTGATTATTATTGAAGTGTCTACATTAAATAATAATTCTTATCAATATATTATTTTTTCATTTTGTTTATGTATGTATCGATTAATTAGTAATTTACATTTTCAAACACCATTAAAGCTAACAAAATACCCAAGTAACATTTTTTCCGAGCCTAGGTTGCAAAAAAGCCTTTAGGGTTTAAAAACGTTTTAAAAAGGTTAATACTTCGCTATCTGGTCATATCAAGTACTTGTGAATGATTATTAAGCCTTAACACTAATTGTTTATTATTACAACCTTAAAGCTGCTGACAAGAGTTTAAATTAACTTTATTTTGATTTGTTTTTCAAGAGCATATAGTCCTAGGATTATAAAGTTGTTATTTACTCCTGATTAAGTTCTAAAAAGGCTAGCATTTTACTTAAGTAAGATCCAAAGGTAAAATTTTTAACTTTCATATTACCATAAAGTTGTAGATTGTTAAAATCGCTTATAAGTAATTTCTAAAACCTAATTCAAACCTTTAGGCTGTGTTAAAGTTGCCTATGTAAACAAATTAGGACTGTGTGTTAAAAACCCAAACCAATAAGCTGTTCTTAAGAGTTGAAGGTATGATTAAAGTCCTACAAGAATATTTTAAAGCTTTACAGACGTCCTCAGAGAATGTCAGTTGCCTCCGCGACTTCAAAGCAACGATTGCCTTACAGTATGGACCGACACAGGGTGATACAAAAAACGAAGCGGAAATGTTAAACGTAAATTGCGTTAAAATTTCTGAATAATTAATACAGCGGTAACTTTCAAGTCATAATATTATTACAGTTGATAGGTATAGTAGATCGTGACTACCAAATATGGGCTTTTAAGCACAAAATGCGCTTTAGCCGGTCCCGCGGCATGTTATATCCATGATGGATTTCCTCTTGTAAAAATGGTTGTTTTGTTTGGCTGTCCGATTTTAACTATTTTTATAGATCATTGTTCAGCTCAAGATACCCGACCACCTAAAACTCTTTAGTTTCAACCACAAGTGACGTAACATCGTCTGAAATATTTGAAGAATAACAAAAAGTAAAGCAGATGATGATGGTGATTTATCTGAAAATGTTGAAGACCTTGAAGATCTTACATTAGAAACTCGTGTTGATGCAACAAAGGATTAAGAATGTGGTCTTTGAAATACAAAGTTAAAAAAGTCCCCCGTGACCATAGTTGCTGGAAAGCGCCCGAAACGTCGGGAATTAAAAATAAAAGTAAATAAAAAGTAAAAATAAACGCGATAAAATCCGTAAAAAAGTAGTTTCAATCATGTATAGTGTTCGCGTAAATATAAGAAATCATTATACAAAGTTAAACATATTGCCTTAAAAAACCTTTTAGACATATTGAACAAACGAACTAATCTGAAACTTCCTAAGGACCCGAGATCCTTATTAAATACTTCCAGTGCTAATATTCAAATAAAAATTATTAAGGGCTAATACTGGCACAATGGACTTGAAGCATGCTTTGAGAATTTTTTCATGATATTAAAGCTGACGAAGACATTTTAATTACGATAAACATTGACAATTTGAATCCTAAATCAATGATTATTGGTATTTATTATGGAAAAGGAAAACCACTAGACCTCAACGAATTCCTGCCACCATTAGTTGATGAAATGAACACAATTTTAAAGTAAGCTATTAAAATTGGTGATTATACTATAGCGGTAACATTAAAATGTTTTTTATGTTATTCCCCAGCAAGGTCATACATCAAAAGTAGGAGTGACCAAGTTAGCTTAATTATTTGGTAAATTTTCTACAATAATCACATGAAATAAATGTTATTAAAACCCCTCAGTAAAAAGAAAGTAGAAGCTATGAAAGTCGGTGCAAATTTTTTTTTAGTTTCCTATTTTCGGAAATCTTACCTTATAAACCTGTACCTGTTGAAAATATTTTCAAAAGCCATTAGGTTGCTGTATGCAATGCATTCCATATCAGGTTTCAAACCCTAAGTCAGTATAATTACTTTTTTTTACAGGAGTGACGAATTCTCAACATGGCTGTCATAAATGCTCTATAGGGGAAGAGTATACACCCGTGTCCCACATTAATTACTATCCGAACAAAATCTTCCCGAACAGGACTGACTCGCAATAAATACGATGAATATCATCACAAGATGGATTTCCCTCTTTTGAAACTTCCAATCAATATGATTAACGCCTTTCCAGTAGCAGAATCGTTCCATTTCATAGATCTGGCTATAGTAAAAAGGCTTCTCATTGATTGGCGTGATGGATATTTCAAAAATAAGTCGTTGAAATAGCCTAGTATAACAAATAAAGAATTATCTTTAAAAAATCCCTCAAATTGCCTAAAGAGCTACACAGAAAAATAAGAGGATTAGATTGCTTATCATTTTGGAAAGCATTGGAATACAGAATTTTTATTACATTACTGGATTGTTGTACTAAAAGGGGTGATACGAGATAACGTGTATGAAAATTTTCTGATTTTATTTTGTGCAATTACAATTTATTCGACAGATCATTACTACTCATTTTAGTCAAACTTATATGAAGTGAAAAATATGTTTTGTAGCGGTAATAAGCCCTTAGCTCAAATAGCCAACTGGCTAATAGAGATTCAAAAATCTCAGTATGATGTGCAAAAAGATGTGAAAAGTGATGTAGGTATATCCACAGTTAAAATTCCTCATCAGCAATTCGTATCTTAGTCATGGATAATAATCAAAGATAATAATTCAATGCCTATTTTAATGCTAATATTAGATGATGTTTGTTTTGAAGGAAAGTAAGAAAATTATTGTTTGAATGCATTTTGTAAACTAGACAAAGAATTTATTTTTAGTGGAAAGGAGATGAAACATTGCTCGGATTTTTTTAGAAAACAAATTAATTAATCTGAACTAAACGTTTACTGTGTCGATATATCTACAGTGCATTCAAATGATTTAATGTCTTCAGAATCTACTTTTGAGTTGTCGGACATAAAATGTAAACTTGTCAGGGTTTCATACAATTCTATTGTGTTTATTCCACTATTATATACATTAAATTTATAAAAATAAAGTCATTCAAAAGTTTAAATCTTTTTTATTATTTTACTTTTAACTTTTAACTTAACTTTTTATTATATTTAAGAATTACTATTAGATCTAAAAGATTACTGTTGTAGTGATTGACTTAAAGAATAATAGAGAGGATACGACGTTTAAATTATATTTTTTCTAACAATACAAGTCAACATTTTCTTTATATTTGAAACAAGATAGAATAAAAAACTCAGTTCTTTTAATTACTTTTATTAGTTATACTCTAGTAAGTACTATATATGTGTTAATAATATAGAATAATGGAGAGAATGCCACGTAAGCATTCATTAGGATTTCTCAATGATTCATTGATTTTGGGTTTCAATTAGAAATAACATGAAAGGCGATAAAAAATTAATCTACACCTACAAATTAGTTGTCCGCGCGGGGATGGCACGAAGTCACTGTGTGAAAATAATTGTTTTTATATTTTCAGGCGGAATGTATATCCTAAATAAATGCTAACGACGAAGTGGTTAAAATCCAAGGTAAAATAATAGAAAAACTGCAAGATATGCAGAGTAATCAGAAAAAAATAATGCAGCAGCTTGCGAAGCATGAAGTTCTATTAAACGAATTATGATGTAAAATGGCTGACTGTAATGCCACATTAAAAGTTACCAATCAATAGAACTCCTTGGAAGAACGTTTTCCTCAACTCAAAATAGTGGAGCAGCTTTTTGAGCTGGATGATAAATTAAAGAATCCGGATTAGGAACCAAAGGGGCCAATATTTGCTACAAGATAATAGATAACTTTTTCGAGAGAGCTTTTAACATTAGTATCTTGGAGTGGCAACTCTATGGACAAAAATGAAAAGATTGCATACAAATTTTTTACGCATATTTATCAGATTCTCTGTAATACAAAATGCTGACAGTACTGTAGGTCAGCTAGGTAATGATAATTGTATAAAAGCAATAATAAAAAATTCTTATCAACGTTTTGCAAACAACACCATTTGACTAAGTGCAAGTTAACTGAATTTTTATTTTTACTGTTTTCATTGGGGAGAAAATATTTTTAGTATCTGATAGTACATGACAAAATAATATCCCGCCCGCAGAGATAACAACACACCTTCTTTGGTATGGTTTTGATTGAAAAACCTATAGTATGTTAATATTTTTTTACATATATACCTTTATGTAATGAGTAGTATAAAAAGTATTTCCTTGCAATGTCTATATGCAGTTTTGCTACTGGATTTAATGGAACTGTATTTATTTGAAAAAAGTTACTGGGTAGAGAATAAAATAAAGTAAAAAGGTATTAAAATCTTCGCATTTCTTAAGACAAAATGGATTGAAAGTAATAAACTCTCGAGAAATTCACATACAACTTGCTGCATGACGCACATCTGCAGCTACTTGGAAAGCGCACACTGCATTGTAATAATATTGCATAATAACTGGAGTGAATGCTTTCGTACATAATTACTTTAATATTTAAGTGCGTGATGTTCTTGCAGATTTATTTCATAAAATCACAAATAAATAAGATAAAACACCGTCACATTGTTAAAATACAACAGAAAGAATAAATATAAAATAATAGTGGTGTTCACCGAGATTAAGTCAGTAGGGAGTAGGGATATTATAAAATAATCGATTCCTCTTTGGTATCGACACTTTTGCATCGATTATATTTATATTACAAAAGTACTCCTCTACTTTTATAAAAGATTGCTTACGTTACTAGATTATGTTAGGATTCAATACGGAAAGTATTTTTGGTTTTCATACTTTTCATATGACTAAGATATTAATATCATTTTAACGTGAGATGGCGGCGAATATTCGAGTTATAACTTCTGTATATATACTTCGGTTATATAACTTATAAAAATTGTTCCAGTTATTAATATATTAATTAGTAAGAGAAGCCATCTCTCCACTTTGTACCGTGGGTGTCGTAAGAGTTGACTAAGGGTAATTACAGTAAAAATCTTATGGATGTTTCTGGCTTTTGCCATAGTTGCCTAATCCGAAAAATGGCAGTAAACAACTTCTTTTATGTAACACATAAATTTTTATGCCGTTAGTCCGTGTCTTTTCATAATTATCAATCGAAACGTCAAGCGTGGCGACTAAGCCTAATTTTACCTACAACGGGAGAGCCCCATAAGTTTTACGTTCTGATGACGAATAATTAATGTCATGGGATTACATTATATTGCCAGACCTTGGGAAGTAAATCGTGGATATCGTAAGAGGCGACAGATGAAAACTAAAACAGGAGATGAGCAGTAGCATTTTCTTGATAAGCTGTTATCCTCCTCTATAAGTTTATCTATTTGGGAGGCCTAAGTTCAGCTTGGACTTGTATATGCTAAAATAGAACAAAAATAGATAACTCATTTTAATGGGGCCATGGTTTTTCCCGTAGTTTAGGAGTAATAAGGCAATTAATCTTAGTCCTCAGGGGTGACAACGCATCTGCATTTTGGGTCTTAATTGAGAATAAATATAGATTTCTATGTGCTGTTGCATCTACTTACCATCGGGGCGACTGTGAGCTTGTTTATCAATTAACTCCATATAAAAAAGTATTATTGTAACTTTTTATGATTACTGCAATTCTAATATTTAAAAAAAACTCGTTCATTTATATGAAAAAATATTTCATCTTTACACTTCTATATGATAATTAATAGCTTCAATTAAACTTCAACCGTATTAAATACTAAAGTATATTAAATGAACAATGTACATATGTGACAGTGAAGCCTCGTGTAGCTATTGGCAAGAGTACGCAGGTGTATGTCAACCTATATCATGATATTGTTGTATGTCTATAAACCATACTATAAATATGTTACGTAACGTACTTAATTTATATTTAGGAGTATTGTATTTACTCTTATATTATAATGTTTACAATTTTAAATTATTGCTAAAAACATCCTATAAACAAATGAAATTAAAACAAAAATATTTCTAATTAACATAATAAACAAATTAAAGGAAACAGTGTTTTACAAAATTGTTATATGTACTCGTAGTATAATATTGGGCTAGAGATCTCAAGAGACGTTATTATGAAAACAAAATTTAGGGATGGGGATAAGCTGCTTTATCGAATATCGAAATCTTGTAAAAAAGAATTATTTTGAGTTAAAGTTACAGACTATGGCAATTTAACCATATCTATAAAGTCAACACAAATAGAATGATGAGCATTCTATTTGCCTTGACTAGTCAGTACAAGGAATTTCTTCATTGAAGGAAACACAGATTTCTTATAGGGTGACACGGGGATATTATGGTTATTTAAGTTCAATCACAAACGTTGCTCATAATTAGTGATCAAACATTCCCCCGAAATCCCGGAATTTGCTAATTTTTTAAACCGGAATTTAAATAACCAATTTTATAATGTAAAAAAATAAGTAGAATGATATATATACTTTAGTAAATAAATAACTAGGTAGTTATTTATATAGGTATATAAATATCGTATATTTTATTTCACAATAATTCAAAGGGAACCGTGCACACCTGCCGCGGGCATCCTATTATCTATTCTAGTATTCTAATATCAATATCTTTTGTTCTAAATAATGGAATTATGGCCCACTAACTAACCCCCCAAGAACCACTATCAAAATGAAAAATACCGTCTACATTTGCACCCTCAATGTAAGATCTCTATCTTCTGACCAAAAATATATTGAGCTCAAAGCTGCGCTAGAAGATATTAAGCATGATATAATAGGTTTGAGCGAAGTTCGCCGCCTAGGAGAAAAGACAATCGAAGACGACGAATACGTCTTCTACTACATTGGCCAAACAAAAGGACTATATGGAGTAGGTTTTTTAGTAAGAAAGAAGCACAAAGATAACATCATAAAATTTACTGGAATATCCGAAAGAGTGTGCGTACTGGAAATCAAAATGGAAAACTTGTTTTTTGCAGTAATCCAAGCGCACGCTCCCACTGAAAACTCATCACATGAAGAAATAGACAATTTTTACGAGGACTTAGCGAAAGCTCATGATTCCACATCTACTGAGTACGTATTTTCTATAGGTGATTTCAATGCTCAAATCGGAATTCCAAAAAAGTACGAACGTTTCGCTACAGGAGAGTATGGTTACGGCATTAGAAGCGCTCGAGGCATGAGACTGATTCAATACGCGCAAGAGTACAACCTGAAAATTTTAAATACAATGTTCAAACTAAAACCAAAAAACCGCTGGACATGGATCTCTCCAGATAAAAACACAAGAAATGAAATTGACTATATCATGACCACGAAACACCACATGATCTCCAAATATGAAGTACTACCATCTTTCTCTTTTGGATCGGACCACAGACTACTAAGAGCAACAATACACCTAAATTCAACAAAAAAAGTAGGCGCAATTTCTCAAATACATCTACTAAGCTAAAAAATCTAGCAGAGCAGGAATTGTACCTTACAAACCTTCACCGCTTTATACCAGAAATTATAAATAATCAAAAAAATTATAATGCGGAGGAATACTATCAACAAATCATGCACTATATCAAGATAAGTCTAAAAAATATAAAAGGAACACATAAGAATAAAATCCTATCCGCGAAGTGCTAGAACTCATGAAAGAAAGAAGCGAACTACAAAATAGGCCCCAATTAAGCGTAGCTGATAAAGAAAAACCAAAAATTTTGTACAAACTTACCAACAAAGAAATAAAAAGGTGTTACGATACCTACAGAACAACAACCATACAAAGACACCTCAATAATACTAGATCTGCCAAAAAAGCTTATAAAGAGCTAAATCAAGCCAAAACATGGGTTCCTTTTCTCAAGTCGGGCAACAACAATTGCAAATCTCGCACAGAAATCATAAATGCTGCTACTGACTTCTACGCTAATCTATACGAACATTCAGACACACAAAATCAAAAAATGGTTTCCTATAGCTACATAGAAACCTCTCCGACACACCAGTTTACAGAAAATGAAATATTGAAACAAATAATGAGACTAAAACCAGAAAAAAGCCCAGGACCGGATGGAATCACCAACGAATGTATCAAGGTTGCGAAGACTCTACTACTGACACCAATCACTATCCTATGGAATAAAATACTTGATGAAGAAGCTGTGCCACATCAATGGATGACATCGGAAATTATACTAATATATAAAAAAGGTGACCCAGCTGATATAGGCAACTATCGTCCTATAAGCCTAATGCCTTGTTTTTATAAACTTTTTGCCTCCTGTCTACTTGAAAGGATAGCCCCAGCCATTGATGCTCACCAACCGATCGAACAAGCCGGTTTCAGAAAAGGTTTCAGCACGATTGATCATATCCAAGTGGTTGACCAGGTGATAGAAAAATATTCAGAATTTAATAAACCCCTGTATTTAGCTTTCATAGACTACAAAAAAGCCTTTGATTCAATTTCACACGAGAGCATCTGGGAATCGCTGGAGGCAATAAACACAAATAAAAAGTATATCAATATCTTAAAAAAATATTTATTCTAACAGCACAAGTAGAGTAAAACTAGACAGAGTAGGCGAAGAAATCAACATAAAGAGAGGTGTCCGGCAAGGAGACCCGATCTCACCAAAATTATTCATAGCCGTCTTACAAAACGTAATGGGAGAGCTGCCATGGTTCAATCATGGTATTAATATAAATGGAAATTTTTTTAAGTCATCTCAGATTTGCCGATGACATAATTTTATTTTCGGAAACCTCTCACCAAATAAACAAAATGGTAAATGAATTAAACCAGGCTAGTATAAAAGCTGGTTTAGAAATGAATCTGGAAAAAACTAAAATTATGTCTAACCGTAGTGCAATGCCCGTTTTAGTAAATAACACACCTCTCGAGTTTATTAACCAATACATATACTTAGGAAAACAAATCTCCTTTAGTAAGGATAGAAATACTGAGGAACTTAACCGAAGAGTGGCGATTACCTGGAACAAGTTCTGGCACCACAAAGAAATACTAAAATCGCAACTTCCGCTACTGACCAAGAAAATAGTTATGGATACTGGTCTTCTACCGTGCCTCACCTATGGATGCCAAAGTGTGGACTTTCGATCTCAAAACCAGGAACAAAATTCAGACTACCCAGAGAAGAATGGAAAGAAGTTGCCTAGGTATAAAATTGAAGGATAAGGTAAAGAACGTAAACATTCGAAAGAAGACCAAAATATGCGATGCCCTAACTTTTGCAATGAAGTCTAAATGGAAATGGGCGGGTCACGTAGCCCGTTATAAGGACGATAGATGGACTCTACGGGCAGTAAAGTGGTCTGGGCCAAAAGGCACCAGATCAAGAGGTCGACCAAAGGCCAGATGGGCCGATGAAATTGTAGCGTGCGCGAGTGATAGTTGGCTAGACAGAGCTATTGACAAAGAAGGGTGGCATACCTTGGGGGAGGCTTTTACCCGAACGGGGTCCATGCGTTAAATAAATAGGTAGTGTGATAATTAAAGTAAATAATAATTTAAAAAAAAAATTAAACTAATTACTATGTATATATATATATGTATGTATGTATATATATATATATATATATATATATATATATATATATATATATATATATATATATATATTTTGTATGTATATATATATATTTATATATATATATATATATATATATATATATATATATATATATATATATATATATAATACTAACTTAAGTTAAGAAATGTATCGTTTAATATGTACTATGCATGGAATTAAATAAAGCTTTATTATTATTATTATTATTATAACTAACCCCCCCCCCCTTCGCTATCCACTGTCTCTGTGTTTGAATGAACTCACATTGGCAGATAAATGCGCGCAATCCCTACCGGAATTTAAAAAAAACTAGTAAATCATTACCTTGCCCTTTAAATTATAACTTCGCCAATAACCATTAAATACAAAAATAATTAATATTTTATATATATATATATATATGTGAAGAAACGCTATCAGCAATAAGACCGATCATTACATACATCTTTGTATATATAATCTGTAGTTTTTGTATGGTGTGCAATAATGAATATTAAATAAATAAATAAACATAAGAGTAGATAAAAGGCTTAATGTTGGTTTTTAAAATTAACAAATTTATTAAAACTATCATAATATTCGAAATATATAAAATAATAGAAATACAAATCGAAATTATTTTAACAATAAAGATAAATAATATTTATAGAATCATTGGATATATAAATTAAGTTACTGAGCGTGTTTATGTAATGTAGCAACGTGTTTTTGTACACATGAAGGGTGTTCCTGTAGATATTGCTTATATGAAGGAGCTGCCGGAGACGCATACCTAAGGTTGTACATATAGATGGAGTGATCGGGTGACTGACTGACCACTATAAAACTGTTGCACAATGTATAGTCCTTGAGGAACTTACGATAATAAGTTGTATAATATACATAATGTCCTTTAGGAACTTATGATAATAAGTTCTATAATACGAAAGCATTATTATAGAAGGTCTCTATGTTGCATAAGCATTACAATAGTAGAGTTGTTGGTTGACATCCCATATATTAAAGACATATAATAGTAAGATCCATGGTACATAAGCATTGTTATAGGAAGTCTCTATGATGCATAAGCATTACAATAGTAGAGTTGTGAGTTGAAGTCCCCTAAATTAAAGACATATAATAGTAAGGTCTATAAATAACGAAAATGTATGGAAGATCTCAAATATGTAAAAGCATTTTATAAATAGAAACGGGACTTGAAAAGTATTATTAAAGTGGCGTATGGACTACATCACATTGACCGAGACTGAGGTAAACATGGACTCGCTAACCTATATGTTCTGGAATATCGTTTTAGTGCTGGTGTTAAGCGGGCTTATTGTAACAAAACAGCTTGCCCGTGGACATCGCACACCCATACCGTTTGTGAGCGGCGTCTTAGCGCATAGGGTTATGATACGTCGGCTATCTTTAAGATTGTGATGTGTGTTTGTTACCACTTTGAAGTATAACAAGCATACTCAACTCCATGTCTTGCCTTATCTTGCTTTAGGACTATGATACGTAGAATTTTAACTACTGGCGTCTTAGTAGCGTGTTACTATGATAAGTTGGTGTTATTTTTAGTAAACAGCATTACCAATTCTGTAACCAAAGCCGATAAGGATCATGATAGTTGCATTGATGCTTACTGTCACTTGCTTCTTGTAATATATCTACGGGTTTATACTCCTGATTCAACGCATCTTGTGATTCTGGTCGATGGAAGCATGTAGGTGGTGATATCTGCTGGTATTGCATCGTGGCCTTGCGTGGTGTAAGCCTGATGACAATCGTATTGATGCAGTGTTTTGCAGCACTGCGATGGTTATTTGGTGGGTTGCTGCTCTCAATGGCGCTCTCCGCTTCTTGGTTTGACACACACCTAAGGAGTTTTGTCAAAGTCTAGACCCTTCATAATGGGACTCTGACTGTTTTACCGCCATGATCTTTTATATTATAACATAATATTATATCTTTGTAACTTTCCTACTTTTGAATGATTGAAGGCAACTTGCTAGTGGGTGAGACGAACATAATCAAAAATGCATATACTAAACGTCAGTGACACAAACACTTTCTGATGGCAAATTATTAGTATTATTTTATAACTGCCATTTTGCTAGAACTGCCGTTGTATTGGTTGGTGGAGCATATGTGTCGATCTCATGTGGAGGTAAGATCTGAGGAGATTCTCAAGGCTACGGCTGAAAGCCGCACAATGTGGGTCCTCATTCCCTTGAGATGAGCGTTAGACTCATGACACGCTTTGCAGCTAGTAGCCGTGCTGATCATGCAATAGGTGGTAATGTCATACACTTATATCACGTCGTCAGAAACGGCGGTCCAACAGGTGGTGGCGCTCACGGAGGGCTTTTTTATGGCCAGTACCTATTTACCTAAACCATGTGACGTTTACATACATTCACTGTGGTTGGCTTTGATCGTATTCTGAATGGTGCTTACACGCATTGACATGCGTGACTTCGGTCGATGTTTGTGCTTACGTACTACCAAAGGAAAAGAAAGTACGCTTGCCATAATTTTTTTTGTGTCAACACTTAAGTACGGAGTAGCTCAGTGGTTAAACATTCGTCCTAATTTAATAAGCAAGAAACCTGGCTTTGATACACACCAGCATCAATTAAATCTTAATTACAATTTTACTAGCTGCATAACCAATTACTCATTACGAAGCCTCCATATCTGAGAAATACACATACATAAGAAATCCGTCAACGTCCATTGAAGACCGCTAATTGCTCTGGCGTTGCGTTAAAAGTTAAATAACGACTTTCAATGACAGTTACTTGCAATCTATAATAAATGAAAATTATGCCAATTCTATTCAGATCTACATATCCCTTTCTCATAAAATAAAGGAGGCCTATGCCCAGCAGTATGTAGTAGCAGTAGACGTAGGTTGTAATTTTACTTTACTTACTTTATGTCTACAGGAATGCTATTACGCTTACTTAATTTAGGAATGTAACATCTGTTTCTGTACGAACGACCGCATCGCCTATTTGGAATACGGCAATGGCAAGCAGTGACAAAAACGCGAATCATCTTGTACTGTAATCTCAAATCCGCTTTCCAAAACATGGTGACGGTAAAAAGGATTCTCACTGAAAAAATCCATTTTTTAGACAGGGAGTTGCTTGCTAGCAGAAAAAACTAGAGCAAGTTAACATAGGATTTACATATATGTACTGATGTTTGGATATATTGGGTGCTTTTTTTTTGGTGGATGACGGGTGTCGATGGTTGTTGGCTATGGTTTGACAGTTGAGAAAGTAAAAATGTATTTTGTCATTTTCAACTGTAACATTTCCATTCAGTGAGATTCGACAATTCATTATGAATCGTTTAACGCCAGAACTACGCTTCCAAATTGTGGAAATTTACTTTGAAAAATAAACAAATCTGTTTGCGAAGTTCATAGCACACATCGTCCATTTTACGGTCAACATAACCGACCTAGTGAGCAAGCAATTCGTGCAGTTATTGATCATTTTCGCACTAATTTTGCTCTTTTTGATTCAAAGCCATCAATAAGTCAAAGAAATGTGCGTACCGAAGAGAATATTGCAGCTGTACCGCGAAATGTTGAAGACGACGCCAAAATGTTGATTCGTCACCGTTCTCATCCAACAAGTGTTGGCCTTTGTCCTTCGACAACGTGCAAAATTTTACTGCGAGCGAAGACAATCCTCGTGCCATTAAGAAATCACCATTACACCCATTAAATTTGACTGTTTGGTGCGGTTTGCACGGATTCGTTTTAAAATTAAGTAGCCTGAATTTGACAATTCTGTCACTGTGGGGGGTCAAGGGGGTTCATCTGAAGCACCCCCACGCGATTGTTGCTGCTGGAGCAGGGTCGAAGTAGTTTTAATTATTTTTTAAAACTAATGGTAAATGACTTTTTAAATATTTCACGTTTCACGGTTTTGACATTGCATCTGTCAATGTCATATCGATATATAGTACTGAATCGATCAAATGAATCAATATTTTACCGTAGAGAATCGAGATCGAATCTTTTTCTGTTTTATTAAGAACGATAAAATTATTTAAAATTAGTTGAATGCAACCCAAATCGTGAAGAATGGCAGTTTTTCAATTCAATCATTCAATGTTATCTGTACTTGTTTGTATTTTTTGATATTGTAAACATAAGCTCTTAACGCAAATCATTTTACGTGGTAGAGCCATGCTGCAGTTATATTAGTAGTATAGTTATAGCACGAATGGGTCGCCTCAAACGGGGAAGGACCACGATCTCACAGAATACCAGCGTGAAATGGTAGCTTGATGCTGCTGTGTTTCGTTTGGTGAGTGTAGAGAACCGGAGACCCTTTTTACTGAAAATGAGGCATTCCATCCTAGTCCTTACGGGTGACAACGCATCTGCATTTTGATTCGTAATCGAAGATAAATGTAGATGTCTATGAGCCACAGCAACCACTTACCATCCGGTGGACTGTGTGCTCATTTGTCACCCTATCCTATAAAAAAGATTGATTTTTGCGAAATCGATTTCTAAGACTTCGATTTTTTGTGAATCGATTCATCCAATTTCGATTCAAATCGATTTAAAAATGTGTAAAATGAATCGGTAGGCCGGCCATTTTGTTGATAGTGACATAGTTATATACGTTACGTCATTCCGCTGCTTCCGAGTTTATGTGAATGTGCTTCCCAAGTTTTTTTCTGGCTCCTCCTGTTTTTTGACGACTTTGCTTCTAATAAAATGTTTTGGTGTTTCATCGAGTGCAATAGTGAGCGAAGCGAGCTAGGGACTTAGAGCACCCAGACTCAGGTTACGTTAGTAGTTATTTTTTTATAAACCCCTCAGAAGACGGAGGCCCGCAAAGCACAGCTCTATTGACTGGGCTTCCCTCGACTGCGCCACTCTTCCGTTCCCCCAACTCTCATCAAATTGTCAAAAAATTACAAAACATAACTTCAAAATGAGATTTTAAAAATTCATATAAAAAAACTAAGCACGTCCGGCAAGGGAGGAAACAGAGAGCGCTCTACAACCCTTACCCCCACCACCCCACCCCCTAATTCAGGCGACTTAATTGTAAACCTTACGCTTTTCAACGCTGTTAGCATCGTCGGTCCATATTTCTTTCGAAATGAGAAAGGAGCTGCTATTTTAAATAGTATACACATTACTTTAGAACTTTTATGATATTTACGCAAAGTTTTATTATCAATTTAATAAGAGATCTTACATTAAAAAAAGAGCTTGTGAATTGCTCGTAAACGTAGAAAATTTGATACTTTGGAATATGAAACATGATAGTAATCAAAGACGGTGAAATGCACTGACTAGGCTTAACAACAGTGTATTCACTCTTGTCTTGAAAGACACCCACATGGTAATTGGATGAAATAACGTACAAACGATGAAGGAGATCATTTGGTTCGAAAGAGTGATAAGTCGAAAACGAAGAGATGGAGAGCGGCCGAGTCTGATTATCCGACGGTGTAAGGGAGGTGGAATAAGTTATGCAAATCCTGCGCAAAATGCCGAAATGTGTTCTGTACAAAACCGAAACGCTGCGAAAAATTTATTTGCCTACAAATAAATGTTTCAGCTCAGGCTGTGTATTCATGTGCAATATTTTTTTTTTTTTTTTATTTTACGTTACTAACTAAGATTTTCTCTTTATCGTAGGGCGTTTACAATACGGTCTATGTATGTGAACTGCCTCTACGACAGATAAAATCCTGGTACGATGCTATCATACTTTTTAATGAAAACAATATCTTACAACAGAACATTTTAACTGAGAGCTATAAAACATAATTAAGCCTTTCATACAACCCCTGATAAAATACCTTCAGTTTGCTAAAAGGCTTGATACAAGCCGTTGTTTAAGTTATAAACAAGTGGCTAGGATTTTAATGACGAGACAATAACTGTAACTTTTGATTATTCTTGTCCGAAACAATGAAATTTATAAAACAAACAGTTACATTTATTTATTACTATATTTAATAAATAGAAAATTGTGAATAAACGAACGCGTTCTCTTTTTTGTGTGCGTGTTTAATAAAGATTTATTGTGTGCGAAAGAAGAGATATCGGTTATAAAACGTTAATCAAATAATTAACTCTCTATTTTACTGCTGATATCTATGATAATAATGGTACTGTGCTTTGTATGGAGAGTGGCAAAAACCAGAGACCATTTTAACTGCTAACGAGGCATTTCATATCCGACTTCTTGGTTGACAACACGACAATAAATGCAGACTTCTAACACTCTGAACCAAAATTAATTTATCTGTATGTATAGGTTTTTATGAGATACATCATCGACTTACTGTTGGGTTTGGACCATATGCTCGTTTTTCATTATTACTTGGATAACGATAAAACGTATCACTTATTTATTGAATTTCATTTATTAATCCAATCGTTTATTTCACTCCCAATTTAATTTATAATTAAAAGTAATAGTCTAAATGAATATAAATAATTAACACAGAATAAAATACACAATAGCATGTCTGCCAACCTTATTTTGTACAAGAACCGGTGTCGCCGGTAGCATACATACAAGCAACTATGGCCTATTATTACTACTAGAAACTCAATTCGCTCATTGGTTATACAAATTTCAATTAATAAATGTTACAAAAGCATTTTACTATTACATAAAATCAGACTTTATTCCATGGTAATAACATCAGATTTACAACGAATCCTTACAGGCCGTCTCTTTCTGAAATCAAAGAGAAGGAATAACTGTGTTAACCTCTCAGTCCCCAAGCGGTCGAATCCGACTGCGGTGCTATTCCATCTAAATCCGAGCGGTTGGATTCGACCGCGCACATCCACAGCACTTTAAAACTTCAACACTTATATTAAGAGACTACTTTTCTGTGAAGAAGTTTGGCATTATAGAATCAATATGAAATTTTTTAGCCTCTAGTGCAATAAAAGTCAAGTAATTCGATGGATATTTATTTATAATCTAATATATAAATAAAATTGTAATGAAAGTTTTTACGTGAATATAATTTATCTTTTTACGTAAATAATTTCGAGTATATATATATATATATATATATATATATATATATATATATATATATATATATATATATATATATATATATATATATATTGAATAATAATTGTGATTTTCAATAGAAAAATAGTCTCTAAATATAAGTCTTAACAGTTTTAAGTACTGCGGGTGGATTTGCCGAGCGCATGCGACTGCATGGGCTTTTTGTTGGGATTGAGGGGTTAATATACTGCGTAAAGACTATGTAACTGTGTATAGACTGAGTAAATTTGCACGTTTTAGACTTTTGATTAATGCTCACATTCATCATTATGATATCTGGCTGTTTTCCAAACGTTGTTATTGTTAATAAATTGCACCCAACAACGCTTGACATAAAAATTAGGCAACGACTGTGCCGTCAAAAGAGATGTGTTGTGTTAATTTACATGTTAGTGGTTACACAGGTACCATCTCCTCTTCCGTTCGTTTGTAAATATATTATAGTATTCCATGGTAATTATATATTTAATCATTTAAATTTGACATTAAATTTTGTTGACTGTGATGATGATGACTGATGATGATGATGATGATGATGATGACAATGATGATGACGGTGATGATGATAATGATTATGACGATGATGATGAAAATGACGATGACGATGACTATGACGATTGTGACGGTGATGACGATGAAGATAAAATGACGATGACGGTGACGATGATGATGACGGTGATGATGATGATGATGATGATGACGAAGACGATGGGGATGACCATGACGATGACGATGACGATGACGGTGACGATGACGATGACGATGACGATGACGGTGACAATGACAATGAGGATGACGATGAAAATGACGATGTCGATGACGATGACGATAACGACGATGATGACGGTGATGATGACGATGACAATGACGATAAAGACGATGACGACGGTGATGATGATGACAGTGATGACGACGACGACGATGATGATGACAATGACGATGACGATGACAATGGTAAATAACAGTGGTAGAGCCACGCGGCAGCTTTGCTGTTGCACGTATGGGCCTGCTCAAACCGGGGTGGTACCACAAACTCAAAGAATACTGGCATGAAGTGGAAGCTTCGCTTCCGCGTTTCGTCTGGTGAGTGCAGGTGGCCGGAGGCGCAAAATCCCCCCCCCCCATCAACATTGTAGCGGAAGTAAATGATGATAGACTACCCCAGGAGGGTACCCCTGAAGAATCCCCTCGCTGAGCATCCACGACCATTTTGCTCCACCTCTGAGCGTGGGTGTTTAGGCTGTCCCGTGTATTCTGGGGGGGGGCAAAATTCCCCCGGAGGATTTTTTTAAATGGAGCAACAAGACCAAGGCGACCCCACGCTGTCCGTGAATTTCTGCCTGCTGCCATCTCGAGACGGCGAGGCCGGCTCTGCTCTTTCTGACCGAGACGCAGGTGTCCTCTCCGGCTGATGTGTCGTATCTCTTCTACCCAGGGTACAAACTGGAACACTCCTTTGTGCCTCGGGCTGGAATTTGCGTTTACGTCAGAGAGGACATCTCATGTTCTCGACACCTCGGCAGACTTGAAGGTTCGGTCCTTTCGACGATTATGTCGAAGACGATGATAATGACAATGATGATGACGATGACGATGTTGATGACGGTGACGATGACGACGATGACGATCATGATGATGACGATGATGATGACGATAACGATGACGATGTTGATGAAAATAATGATGATTATGATGACAATGTTGTTGACGCTGACGGTGACGATGATGGTGACAATGACGATGACGATGACGAAGATGATGATTATGACGATGATAATGATGATGATGATGACGATGAAGATGACGATGACGATGACGATGATTATGACGATGATGATTGATGAGCTGATGAAATACGCAAAAAGCCGTTGATTGCAAGTGGCTTAAAACTGTACTTTGGTGAAATCTATAAGAAAGGTGCGTATGTTTAACAGTGGACTTGTGATGGGCAGTAATGATTGGTATGGTGATGAAATTTATTTATAAAAAAGCCTAATATTTTAGTGATTAAAAAATAATAACCTGCTCACTTATATATTGTTGCGTTACATATTATTAAAGTTAATGAAACAAACTTTACAAAAAGACAAAATTAAGCTGGTGTGACGTCCTTTTCTTAATTAGATTGTATTAAATTTGTCTGTACCTTCTTGGTTTGTAAAACAATTAATGAGAATATTGCTGACGGAGGGAACAATAAAGTACAGGCTCAAAATTTATACCGTAACTTCTTTATTAACTTATTACTTTTAACTCCAATCAAACGTAGAATACTATATTTGTTTTACGGTGTAATTAAATAGTTAAAATGCATTAATAAATATACCAATAACGCTTTATGTAAAGAACCATGATTATTACTGGTGTGGGTGACGCAGCATTAGGTTAAGTTTTATTTCTTATTTTAAATTATTTTTTCAATTGTTTTAATATTCGTGTAGGCAAACTTTTCATACGAAAAGAACGCGCGTCTGATTCGTAAAAATTTGCGTAAAATTCACAAAATTGTGAGTTAGGGTATATTTAATTTTGTATCCGAGACTGTGCGCGCGTTTTGTTAATGAGTATGTAAAGATTTCTTATTTTGCGATTATTTTTGTGCATTTTGTACAAATAAACGGAGCTTATGAATAAACTCAGCGTTATTTCACTGGATGTTCACTTAGATAGTAACAAATTTTTTGATCTTCGAGCTGAATTCGAATCAATGTTTTGCAGCCCCCCTGTACGGTGAACAAACGCAGTGCTTAAAAGCAGAGAAGAGAGAACAGGAGACCAAGTTAGAAATAATACCAGTTACTATTGGAAAAGCTGTTGGAAGTGGAATGAAGTCGTAGTCGGTATATTTAGAAACAGATAGTTTACTGTATCGTCAAAAAATAAGCTAAAAAAACTGCTCTAAAGCTCCTATTTAGCTTCCATTTAAATTCTACGAGCATAGTAAAAACAGAAAAGACGGATAACTCCCGTGCCGCGCGAGAGTTAAATGCCTACTGTTGCAGAGTTGTCACTGTCTTTTTGTTTAACAGCTAAGTCTCATTTAATTTTATAAGTAGTAGTAATATTAAAAACATAATACATACGGATAGCTCCCTCTCATAGAATCAATGCTTGTCAAAAATCATAATAACTAAAATACGAGTAAATTAACACTGAGGGTATGGTGTCAGCTCAAGTTTAATGTTTAAAATGAATTTGATGTGATGTGATATGATAATGAATGTACTAATAAGGTATGTATTTATGTATATATAAATATATATAGTAATATAACCTATTAATAAAAAGCTTATCTACTTGAACAAACCCATATGTTAATTTATTTTAAAGTAAGAAAAAATAATACGAAAAAACATCGCTAGCAAAATTTTATTAAAAGTCAACAAAATTTAATGTCAAATTTAAATGATTAAATATATAATTACCATGGAATACTATAATACATTTACAAAATAACGGAAGAGGAGATGGTACCTGTGTAACCACTAACATGTAAATTAACATCTATAAATTTCAACACATCTCTTTTGACGTCACAGTCGTTGGCTAATTTTTATGTCAAGCGTTGTTGGGTGCAATTTTATTAACAATAACAACGTTTGGAAAACAGCCAGATGTCATAATGATGAATGTGAGCATTAATCAAAAGTCTAAAACGTGCAAATTTACTCAGTCTATACACAGTTACATAGTCTTTACGCAGTATATTAACCCCTAAATCCCAACAAAAAGCCCATGCAGTCGCATGCGCTCGGCAAATCCACCCGCAGTACTTAAAACTGTTAAGACTTATATTTAGAGACTATTTTTCTATTGAAAATCACTATTATTTCAATATATGTATATGTATATGTATATATATATATATATATATATATATATATATATATATATATATATATATATATATATATATATATATATCTTCATCGTCATTTTCATATTCATCGTCATCGTCATTGATATCATCATCTCCATCATCATCACTGTCATCGTCATCATCATCGTCGTCGTCATCGTCATTGTCATCGTCACCATCATCGTCAAATTTATCGTCATCATCATTGTCACCGTCATCGTCATTGTTGTCGTCATCATCATCATCATAATCATTGTCATCATCATATCCTAGATGGCCCCAACCACATCAGATTTGATAGGCCACAAATCGTCGCGAAAGAACATCGATTCCTACCAAGGATGATACGTGAGGCTATTGAAATTAAAAAAACATCCTAATATCAACAGAGAAGGACTGAATGAATAAGGAAGAAGGAAGGAACAAGGAAGGCTTGGGACCCTATAATTAATAAAATTAAAACTAAGCCCAAGCATACCACTGCAAGACTTCAAAATACACTTAGTTTATTCTGCGTAGATCGGACCAAAGACAATAATTAAAAAGCTAAAGGTACTCTGGGTTAACTTTGACATCGGGACGTCAGTCACCTCAGTCCCGCGTGACCATGACCATGGGTGCTGAAAAGTACCCGAAACGTCGGGTATTATAACATAAATAAACGCGATAAAATCCATAAAAGTAGTTTGAATCAATGTGTAGTGTTCGCGTAAATATAAGAAATCATTATGAGAAAAGCAAAATTTACTTATTTTAAATTTTTTTTATAGGTTAGGGTGACAAACGAGCACACAGTCCACCGGATAGTAAATGGTTGCTGTGGCCCATAGACATCTACATATATCCTCGATTACGAATCAAAATGCAGATGCGTTGTCACCAGTGAGGACTTAGATGGAATGCCTTGCTTCCAGTAGAAAGGGTCACCGGTTTCCTACACTCGCCATACAAAACACAGCAGCATTAAGCTACTGTTTGACGCTGGTATTCTGTGAGAGCATGGTCCTTCCCCGGTCGAGCCTACCTATTCGTGCTACAACTATACTACTGTTGCGCGCCTAAGTTGACTTCTGGCGCCATCTAGTGTCGGGTAACAAAGCGAGAAGAGCTTTCCAGAAAATGACATGACTAATCTTTCGAGCATCAGAGCCATCTAGTATCGAACAGAAGAATTAAGCTTTCTGGAAGCCCCACACTCAAACTTTCTGCGCCTGGTCGGTTGGCGCGCGTATTTACTTGAATATTCTGGACGTTTCAGTGAAAAATGTGTATTTAAAGGCGCTGCAAGAAGCGGTCGGGGCAGTATTGAGACAAGCGAAGCTTCGGAGCGAAATAAAGTGAATCAGTGTAAAAACACACACAAACACACACACACACACACACACACACACACACACACACACGCACGCACGCACACACAAAATTATTGCGTAACTGCTCTGTACTTAAATCCTTGTACTATGTTTTGGGAGAAGACCCTGACATTTAAGATACATGCTCTGCCTAGTTTAGATGTCAGTAGCTTCATATTAATTGTAGAAGTACTTAACTGTAAGCTTATACTGTTTTGTTATACTGTTGTTATCGAGTGTACTTAATCTTAAAGATGCAATAAAGATTATTTAGCATTACAATGCAATGAAGATTGTACACTCGAGAGAGACAAACATACAAAGAGCAGTGCTCAAGGTCATGATTAACAAACATAGGATGCACCCTACTGTTGACCTCTACAAAGAGTGTAATTATTATAATGACGATGACGACTATTTTGACGGTGATGATGAAAATGACGATGACGATGATGATATTCGTGCTACAACTATACTACTAATATATAATATAATAATAATAATAATTTATTTATTTCTCACCACAAACGACATGGAAGATACATTACTGTTACATCTCTATTTTAACAATATTTTGTCATTAATGGAAGAATGGTGCCCGTGTAGGTTCAAAGACCCGTATTACGGGTCACCAGCCCCCCCCCCCTATAATATTATAAAGAGATCACTTATGTGATGGTTAGAAATAATATTATATAGAGAAATAAATAAAAAATATAAAATAATAATATTTTTGTAGCGTAAGTATGAGAATTTGTGACTGTTAGCATGTCTACGTGTATGTCTGTGAATATTTATGAGATAATTTGGAGTAATTGTTCAGTATCTGTGTATGAAAGAGTCTGAATATATTCCACAAGTCTATTTTTACATGACAATATGTTGACTTCATAAATAGACAATTTTTGGTGTAATTTATTATATAAATACGGACCCAAAAAAGTAAAGAATTTCCTAGCAAAAGATGTGAAGAAAGGCACTGACTGAGCTACCTGATGATTACGGCGGCAATGTTCCTTTTGAGTTATTTTTGAAATTGTATGTTGTCTTAAAAATATATGTAGCACAAATAGTTGTCGAACTGTAAGAACTTCGCTAATTCTATACAAATCTAAAGTTGGACATAAGTAGGGTTTAAAATGGACAACTTTTAAAAGTGATCTTTGCGCACGCTCTAGTCCAATAATATGTGTTTTGGCTGCACCACCCAGACTTCAATTCCGTATGTTAATAAAGATTGACACAAAGCATAATAGGCCAATTTTAGGACTTCTCTGTTAGCAACATGTCTTAATTTTTTAAATATAAAAATCAATTTACGCACTCTACCACATGTTCTGCTGGCTGACATCTGCTTAACTGTTCGCCTCGACAAACATAAGGATCGTCCCCCACCCAAAATAAAGTGGCATTTGTTGCATAAGGAGGAGTATGCAAGTGAATTTAGAGAGCTAGTTGTAAACAAGATGATAGAGATGGGTGATATGGAAGGAATGAGTGTGAATGAGTGCTGGAAGGAAATGGCTGATTGTATCCGAAGTGTGGCAAGGAAGGTGTTAGGAGAAACAAAAGGGAAGCGTATGATAGATAAGGATGGGTGGTGGTGGAGTGAAAGTATTAGAGAAGTTTTGAGAGAAAAGAAAAATGCCTTTAAAGAATGGCAGAACGTAGAAGACCAGAATGATTCCATAAAAGAAAGTAAGAGAGGGGCGTATAAAGAATGTAAGAAGAGAGCAAAGAAGGAAGTTGCTATTTGTAGGGCAGAGGCGCAAGATAAATTATATCGGTCCCTTGAAAGCCCCGAAGGTCAAAAACGACTTTTTCAAATTGCAAAAGCGAGAGAAAGGAATGGAAGAGATGTTTCACATGTAAAATGTATAAAAGATGATTCTGGAAGGATTTTGACTGACGATGAAAGTATAAAGAAGCGATGGAAGGAGTATTTTGAGAAATTGATGAATGAGGAGAATGAATGGAATGGTATGCTTGAAAACCCACCAGTGAATATGGGCTTAGTGAGAGAAATTAGTGTGGAAGAAGTAAAAATGGCTGTTAGGAATATGAAGAATGGGAAGGCGGTCGGCCCAGATGGAATACCAGTAGAAGTGTGGAAGTTGCTGAGTGCGGATGGATGGAAGTGGTTGAGTTTATTTTTCGGTAAATTGTTGCAGGAAGAACAAATACCTGAGGAATGGT
Source organism: Parnassius apollo (assembly GCA_907164705.1). NCBI lineage: Eukaryota > Metazoa > Arthropoda > Insecta > Lepidoptera > Papilionidae > Parnassius > Parnassius apollo. The sequence continues at coordinate 8,580,076 of CAJQZP010001218.1, read as the reverse complement.
GCAGTAGTATACTGGTCCCCATTTTTAAAAACAAAGGAGACGTTCAAAACTGCAGCAGTTACCGGGGAATAAAACTCATGTCACATACGATGAAAGTCTGGGAAAGAATAATAGAGAAAAGAATGAGAGAAGAGTGTGAGATAACACAAAACCAGTTCGGATTCATGCCCGGTCGAGGTACGACAGATGCCATTTTCGCATTACGCCAATTGTGCGAAAAGTACAAGCGCGTGCATAAAAATCTGCACATGGTTTTTGTCGACCTTGAAAAGGCGTACGATCGGGTTCCCCGTGAGGTTTTGTGGTGGGCGTTAAAGATGAAAGGTATGCCTGGGAAGTATGTGAGGTTAGTCCGTGCTATGTACAGAGCATCCCGTACATGTGTACGATCTGCCGCGGGAACTACGGGCAGTATCGATGTGGCGGTAGGGCTGCACCAAGGGTCGGCATTGAGCCCTTACCTCTTCCTACTGATTATGGACGCTTTGACGTCGGACCTGCAGGATGAGGCACCCTGGTGCATGCTCTTTGCCGATGACATCGTGCTTGTCGGGGAAGAAGGCATCGAGGTACAGAGCAGACTGACGGGGTGGCAACAGAGGCTGGAAAGTGTTGGCTTGAAGATCAGCAGATCCAAAACCGAATATCTGTGCTGTGATTTCGGCGGTCTTTCCAGTCCTGTACCCATGTCGTTGGATGGCGCTATACTGCCTACCTGCTCAGAATTCAAGTACCTCGGTTCCCTCATTCAAGGCGACGGCGGAATAGATAGAGCTGTGCAGCATAGGATTAACGCAGGGTGGGTGAAATGGCGACAGGTCACAGCCACAACGTGCGATCCCCGAATGCCAATAAGGCTGAAGGGGAAAATTTACAAATCGATCATCCGACCTGTCGTCATGTATGGAAGTAAATGCTGGGCCGTCAAGAAGAAGGATGAAAATAGACTGCATGCGAATGAAATGAGAATGTTACGATGGATGTGTGGTGTGACAAGGATGGATAAGATAAGGAATGAGTATATAAGAGGAAGCCTGAAAGTAGCGCCAGTGGTAGAAAAGGTGAGAGGAAGCAGATTGGCATGGTTTGGGCATGTGATGCGGAGGGATGAAAGTCATGTCACAAAACGAGTGTTGAATATGAATGTGGAGGGACACACGGGCAGAGGAAGGCCGAATAAAAGATGGATCGATTGTGTGAAGAGTGATATGAGAATGAAAGGAGTAAGTATGGAAATGACGGCTGATAGAGAGGAATGGAACAAGAAGATTTACTGCGCCGACCCCAGATAATGGGAAATGGTTTAGAGAATGATGATGATGCACTCTACCACATGTATAATGTAACTATAATATAACTGCAGCGTGGCTCTACCACGTATAAAATTATTTCTACCACGTATATATTATTATGTTCACCGTATGCATAATATGAAGTAAAAAAAGCGTGCATTTAATACTAGTTGCCATTTTTGGCCAGACAACACAACATGATGCAATGAAATGTAGATAGGTATTGTAAATAATAACCTTGAACAGCTAGTTCAATTTAAATTTTAAGGTAGAATATGTATCGCACTTTGCAGAAATTCAACTTTTTACTTCTATTCAAAAAGCAGGACAAGTTCTGCTGCAGTTATTAGTTTCTTGTGAGAAACTGCATCAACTATTGTAACGACGTAGTGAACGCGGCTTCAGCATCATCGTTGTCGAGTTTTAAGTGTTTTTAAAATTTTGTCTTCTTTCTGCTTTTTATATGTGCTAAAGTTTCGTAAGCACTGAAAATGAGTTATAAGTAAGAAAACGTTTTACTTCGTCGACATACGTCAGTCAGTCTACTAACATATTAATAATAAAATGGTTTTATATGTATAATAAGACAAAAGAAAATTTTCCTACTATCATATTAATATTCGTCTGCTATAGCCTATACTATTTGTATTTTACTAAAAATTAGCACGCCGCTGCGCGCACAATAATTGAATGATTTACGCTAAACTTAAAAAAAAATCTTTAAAAGTTTAACGCTCTTTGTGTTGTATTTTTCTACAAGTTAATTTAGTAAGTATTCCCTGAACGATGGACTACACGAAAACGAATTTAAATTTAGAGATATCTGATATATAAATTTACAACAAATAATGATATGAATCAAAATATGGAAACAAAAGTTGCTATTGTGTCTATGACATTAATATTTAATATTCATATAATATAAACTAAAAAGCCAAACAATCCTACAATACTTGCCATAATCAGTCACAGTCAAATTATTTCGCAAAGCACTTCTTAAAATCAACAGCATTATTTACGATTCTTAGATTAGATTATGGTATATTGTTAATGCTCTCATTTTTTTGTGCAAGAATCGCCCGTTCACATAACCATTTGTCTTCATGCATATTGTTCGTTAAATCTGAATAAACGCTCGCAATTGATTCGGAATGACTGTACTAATTTACAAAAATCTCTCGTCAAGTTAACGCAGCCCTCAGCATCCGTTTCCAACCGCCCATAGTAAATTTTTGTGTCAGCATAGTTTACAGCATTAATATCATTATACAATTGCACTCTCATATTCGCCCTTGTTCCATAAAATACACGACTAGAGGCATGCTTTAATTTCATCTGCAGGTGTGCCCTTTTGAATGACACGTAAAGTTTGGCGAAAGTCACCAGCCAGTAAAACCACCATTTCTCCCATTACGGTATTCCAAAATCCTGGAGCGTTCGATTTAATGCTTCTACAGCTTTTTTATGCGATATTGTACTTTCGTCCCCCACTAAAAGTTTGCATTATCGTAACATTATACCGCGTGCACTATTTTTGCTAAAGTTGCAGATCGGTGATTCTTGCTGGGCTAGATTAAGAGGTAGTTTTAAAACAGAATGTGCAGTTCGTTCCCCGCTAAGCAGCGTGGCGGCTATACCGGAGGAAGCTACGGCCATAGCAATGTTTTTATCTTTCCGTACTTGCGTTAATAATAAATTTAACAAAAATGTCTTCCCAGTTCCTTCAGGGGCATCTAAAAAGAAAAGTGCTCACTTTCCAGATTCAATTTGTCCTAATACTTTGTCCAAAACTCGTTTTTGTTCGGGAAGCAAGCGGGATACAAATTGACCTACTTGCTGCTGCAAAGTATATCGTAGTTTGTTTCACGTATAATTTCATCACTTAGTTGATTTCCGGTTGTTCGCCGAGGGCTTAACATTCCAAAGTCGCTTAATTTTTTGCCTAACGTTGTCATTACTTTATCATAAATTTTTTCATTATAAATTTGTTCATTGTATGTCATGTTCCCGTGTGTCTGCTGTAACCTTCGCAAAATATCTTCCGCCATGTACTCTTTACATTTGTCCCACAATTCATGTACATTAGATAGTTCGCAAGATGATATGAGAGTTGCATAAAGATCCCTAATTTTGGCTGGTGACTGGTACTGCACAGCTTTTTCCATGGTTTCATCCCAGTGATTATCGTTTTCTAAAAGATGTAGAGCTTCACATATTTCTCTATAAGTTTCCTGACCTCGTAGGGCCCCGAACATGGTGCAGCAGCAATCGTAAACAGAAACATTCAAAATTAGTTACATGGACGGTATACACACGACCAAGGGCATCTGATGACTTTACACTGGGCCAATTTGCAACGTTGCAACGGGCGCGCTTTAAATACGGCATTTCCACTCCTTCCTAGATGTGTTCCAAGTATAATAGCGGGGGACTTCAGAATATAACAACGTTTTTGCAAAGGGGTCGGTTTGACAAAGTTGAAAGAAGGCTGATAGTGTAGTTTTTGGTGGTGATGCAATTCTTTCTTGGAAATTTCTTTCGGTGAAATATACACGCTCTCCATTTTCTAAGTGCACAGCAAGGTGAGTAACTATTGGGTGCCTTTCGTGTAAAGGGAAGCCAAGGAGACGCCACGCTGCCTCGTTACTGCTGACATAACGCCCTGCTTGAAAGGTCTGTACTTCATTAACGGGATTTGCCTCACCTTCACTCCTGAGATTAAATATTGCTTGGTCGCTTCCTTTATTTATGTACTTACAGATATACTTGATTGCGTGGACAGATCTACATACTTCTACATTAATGTGGGCATTAAACATTTTACATAAAATGGGCGAACACGGGACAATCCAGCTGTTATCTAAGGTTACGAACGCTCCAGAGCGATATTTGATTGTAACTTTCCTGCCACCATCTTTGAGAGCTCTGCGTCTGTATAAAGGATAGCCATTGTCATTGTGCACTGTTTCTTTTATTAGCTGTTTAGGGAATTTCTTTGTAAATTTTCCTTCTTTCATACATGGCGACATTGAATTTCGTGCTTCACATGGACTGTGAATCATATTTCGGACGATGGTATCATACAATTCTTTATCTTGCTCAGGATCCGGAATCTCGGCGCTTATTATGTTGTCTATTTGGCTGGGCCGCAACTTCTCTTTAAGCCATATTAGAATGTGGGCATGCGTTAATCCTCTTTTTTTGCCATTCGATTGAATACATGAAGCACTGCACCTCTCCGAAAATTTTCCCTTTTTTTAATTACATACATTAATTTCTGTACTTTTAATCTAAATACTCTAGCAACTAAATCGTGTCTGTCAGTACTTTTTTGGACCGGCATTAGCTCCTCGGTTATATATTTTCATGTGGGATTGCAAGTAAAAGTAACAAAAAGATCAGGTCTTCCGTGAGTTCGTACATAGGAGCATGCGTCTTGTGTGCATTCATGTAGGTAGCGGGGACTGTTAACGAATGATGAGGGCAGAAATACCATTATACCTAAATCTCTGTGGTTTACATTGGCGTCACTAGAAACTGCATTTTGTAATAAATGTATATAATTCTCAACGCGCAGCTTTTTTTTAACGGAGACGTTCACTTTCTACCTTCACATACATGTCTACCAAAAATTGATGAAATAATTGTCTACACCGGGCTAAGAGGTTAAAATCATTTTCTCGCGACATCATATGATACGCATAAAAATCCATACATGATACTTTTTTGTTCGGAGTAAGCTCCTTTGTGACCGGGTTAATGAGTGGAATTTGAAAATGATAACCCTCTTGTCCTTTGCAATAAATCAATGGATATTGCAGAGCTTCATAAAACTTGTGTGTATCGGCTACCCGTTGCAATGTATCATTACGTGCTCGCAAGACAATGTCTCGTGAAGAAAATTAATCACCACTAACTAAGGCTGCTATTTCGTTTATCAAAGGTGCATTGAAGCAACTTTTATGCTCTCTTCGATTGGTCCGATCTGCGTGAATGACGACTTTATAATCCTCTTCAGGTAGGTTTTTTAAAGCAGTTTTAAATGTTTTGACTAAAATGTTACTTTCATGCAAGACTCTTTGAATTTTAAACACTGTGTCTCTCTCAACTCCCTGGATAAATTGGCAGCGACGGTCTACCTCAATTTCTTCGTCACCCATAAAACATACTTGTAAAAATTTAGTTCGTTTTCAGCTGGAAAAAGTGAACCTATTCTATGATAAATTTTCCCTTGTACCGTAAATGTAGGTGAAAATCCCGGAATTATAATTTCCTGGTCAACTTCAAAGGACGTCACTTGAAATCATGGGTTATATTTGCGGATCCTGTTTAAAAAGCGCCGTGACTCATTAGCATCATATAAAAAGAGAGTTTTCAAAGGTTCTTCTGGTTCCCCAAGTAACGGAAAAGACACTTTGCCATTGAAACAGCACATGCCTGCGGTCTCATCTTTCCATTTTAAAGCGCTGCAAAATCGACACGCCTTGTCCATCAGTCCGATAACAACTAACCTGTGATATTTATAATCAATCAACGGATCATAATTGAATGCTGCGTGATTAAAAACTGACCAATGGTTTCTTTGAAAATTTTGTCGACGTTCAGCTTGGAGCTGTGCATTTGTATCTCTTTTGTCGTTCTGATGTTTCAGACGCCCTTATAGTAAATTGACGTTCAACTTGCTCAAATAGTCTGTGTTGAGTTTCATCAGGTGTTTCCGCGGCTCTTAAGGCGTCCTGAAGTTCCGCTTGTTCGAATAGCCTTTGCTGACTTTGAGCAGGTGTTTCAGTAGCTCTTAAAGTAGCTTGACGCTCTGCCTGTTCAAGACGCCTTCGCTGAATGTGTTTCAGAAGCTCTTAAAGTAGCTTGACGCTCTGCCTGTTCAAGACGTCTTTCCTGACTTTGAGAAAATGTTTCTGAAGCTCTTAAAGCAGCCTGACGCTCTGTCTGTTCAAGACGCCTTTGCTGACGTTAAGAAGGTGTCTTAGATGCTCCAAAAGCAGCCTGACGCTCTGCTTGTTCTTCCCTTCTCAGTTCAGCATCTTCTAAAGATTCTAGCGATCGAGCTAATCTTTTCGCTTGTCTTTGAGAAGATACTCTTGAAATGCTGGACTTACGTTTGCGAGGCATTATGAAGTAACAAAAAACCTATTTATAAAAAAACGTTAAAAATACCTAAAAGGAATTAAATTTCCTTTTAAATATTTTTAAAAGCAAATCCAAAATATCTGAAACAAATAAATATTCCTTTTAAATATTTTTTAAAATCAAAAAAACAAAACTAATTGAAGATACAACACGAATCCGAAAACGATAGCCAAAAAAAATCGAATCAACTTAAACCAAATCACAAAACAAATCTCAGAAAACCGAAATCGAAAACAGTAGTCAATATAAATATAACCAACGAAAAAAAAATATTGTTAAACAACCTAAAACAACAAAAACCAATTCACGATTCTAAATAAACAAAATCCAAAATCAAAGCCAGAGTCTAAATATGTATAAAGGAACACCAACCAAATCAACAAAACTGATCCAAGAAAATACACAAATCCGAAAATGAAAGCCAATATAAATCCATTCAACTTTAACCAAATCACAAATCAAATAACAGACAACCGAAATTGAAAGCAGGTAGTCGAATAAGCTACGAAATGGAAAAAATTTAATCGTATAGGTACCGTATTAACTATAAGTTGACGCGCGGCTCAACGCCGGAAGTTAAGTACATGTCAGGAAACATTTCGTTACCGCGTTTTAAAAACATAGTAAAGACATCTAGCGGAATCAATTTAAACTATGTATACGTTAGTTAATAAGAACTCTCAAAAATATTTTTCTTATAATTTTGCACATTTTTTCTTACTGTAATACCGATTCATTCATAACCACATAATATAAGAACCGTTCAATAAATATTACTAAGGCTCATTAATAAGGCTTACTAAGAACTGTTTCTACCACAGTTAAGTAATAGTCAAGAGTGAAAGCGTGACAGGTGGTGATAGTATTTCTGATCCATACTTATAATCACGCCTGTAACCTTGCGGGATTGGCAGAGCATCAACGGATTACTTAATATCGTCTGCGAGGTTATCGTCTATTCTGTGAATTACAATGCACCAAAACGTTTGAAGAAAATAAGCTGGTGAATTTTATGTTTTTTATCGCGAAAAATACAGATCCATACATTTTTATCTTAATTTTGGTAAAAAGACATAATAATCCAGATATTCTGACCTTCTGTGTTCGTCCATCGTACCGTCGTCCATCTTGTAGAATCACGGTGGCGCCACCTAGCTGAATTTAATTTTGCAACTTATTCGATTTTCTCACGGGAATTAGATGTTTTTCCGTGGAAAAAAGTATCCTATGTCACTCTACAGCCACCGAACTATCCCCATACCAAAATTCATGCCATGCCGATGCTCTGTTGCGACGTGAAAGAAGGACAAACAAACAAACAAACACACTTTCGCATTTATAATATTAGTATGGATATAAAATACTTACTACGGTAACGTGGAGAAAATTCAAAGACATCTACTGTTACTCGCTTTTCAAACTATTCGATTATGATTTATTACTACAGTGTGAGAAGTCTGTTATTAAGAACGTGAAAAAAGTTTTTAAAAATACACCCAAAATTCACAACAATCTCTTAACTTGAAATAACCATGGGTAATGTAACGGAAAGTCATAACCGAAACAAAAGCGCGTACAAAAGGGTGTGCGGAAACGGAAGTGGAAGTATAAATACTTTTAATGATTAATAATTTCGCAATTTCCCGTACAGATAATTGCAATACTCTGCATAAATGAGATCTACACTAAATATTTGTTTACTAGCGACACTATTTAGAGGAGCTGACAAATAATGTCGCACAAAAAGTTGCATAAAATAACGGTGTTTTTGTTCACTTGTCCGAAGAATTTGTTTCATTAATAAACTTTTAATACACTTCTAATGAGTAGCAATCGTGTACAGAAAGTGTAATATCATTAATAAGCCTCAAACATGTACATCTTAAGAAGTTATGTCTACTAAAATTTCAAGTGATAGTTTCTTTTGACGTTTTTTCTCGTACCAAAGGGACCTCATTTTGTACCATGTTGCTTCAGTAAAGCTTATAGTATACCTGACAATCGAAATTTTAATATCTTACGTACGAACACATCAATTCATTTAAATTGGAACGTTTTGTAAAAAAAAAATATGTACATTCAGAAGTAACGCCATCTTATGTGTTGAATGCTGCGTTAATTTCTTGTCTAAAAGCCATGAGATTCGTAGAGATTTGCAGTTCCTCTTTCTTTAGGTAAGCTTCTAGAGAAAACATCATAAATAAAGAGTACCTAATTCTCCATTAAATCGGTCATTCGGAATTCTCGGGCTCTATTGCCCTATTCCGCACTTTCCTACCAACACCACCTTTTGTGCTTGTTTATGCGTTGAAGTCTTCCAACCGTGGTCACATCACTTCCACCTCTTCATTGGGATGTCACAAGTTTGGTGCCTTAATCAGTATGTCCTACACCGAATACCATTAGGTAATTTTGAGTATTAGAGACAATCCCATTGTTGACACACTCCCGACCTTAACCACGTTGATATTAAGAGCTTTTATGTATATAAAATCCATCGAGATAGATTTTCACCATACCATTATAACAGCCAATATAAATCGACGTTAAAGTCCACTACTGGGCATAGGTCTCCCATATGGATTGCTTTTTTAAGGAGATTATTTACCATAGTAGTTGGCTAGCGAGCTTGCAGCGAGTTTTTATTATGATTTCAGATTATCATCAGAGAAATTCTGCCAAACATCCATTTCGTTTCCATCTGTCGCCTTTTGACAACCGCAGAATGATATAAAGATATTCTTATATTGCCACTTCTCTGTAGACTTTAAAGTGATGAACAAGGTGTTGGATTAGAGGATTACAGTGTTGCCCCCCCCTCTTTAGCGGAACTCAGATAATCTTAATTACCCCAGCACGATATGTTTGTATCCTTTTTATGCTCCAGAACCTTCTTGTGAGGCCTCAGGGTGCGTGCGTAAATGTTTCCAGATCGCGGCGTCGTCATGATGTCAACCAAACCTTTGCTTTGTTTAAGATGAAGATGAAATACCACGTGTAAAAAAGGTCTCCAGTTCTCACTCACTATATTAAACACAACATTAACACTAGCGTGGTCCTACCACTATTATAACAGTATTCAAAATAATCTTCATAAAAATTTTGTGAGACATATGAAATAAAGATAATGTTTGTGCTTATAAAGTGTTAGTAGAAATATTTTTGGCACTATTGCAAGTAAGTTATAAATTCACTGATAAATTGACACACGTATTTTGTGATGTTTTCACTGCAAACGTTCTGTTCGTGCATTTCCTACAGGATGTAAATGCAAATTGCTCTCGCCGTTAGTCTGTTCGTATAAACTATTTCGTATGGTTTTGTTGTCTCACTTCATGAAGAGTCCACTGGAAAAACATTTGAATATATTTTGAATAACATTTTGTACACCGTACACATTCATAAATGCAAAATAAGCTATATCGAGTGATGTATTATATTACACTGAAATAAAACGTTTACTTTGTTTGATATATATTGTGCATATTTTTATTCTTATGCCGCTTACTGCATATAAGTAGCATAAGAAATAACACACCGTTTGTATAATTTTATTAGAAATTCGATTTATTGTATCTGCTATTTAGAAACTTTACCAACATTTGACGCATCGATCAATGTTTGTATATACGAATTATATGATAAACTAATTGAATACAATAATTTTAATATATGATTAGTGAAAATCCCTGGGTATGAGGTGACCGTTAATATACCGTTACAACCTATTAACGTCCACTGCTGAACATAGTGGTGATCAGGCTTAAAATCAGTTGGGTTTCTATCTAGAAATTCTCAGTAGCAGCCCGGCGTTAAGAGTTTAGCAGTGTTTCATTCCTTTACCTGAGTAACCAAGTAAAGCCGTTTTATCTGTATCTGATCTCACTACATTTTTGTCGCATTACTAACTCGGGACACTGATAAATAGACAATTTTTAATATTTTGTATATATAATTATTAAAGTTCTATAATAGGTATTATTCATAATTATCACAATTTCCTTTTACGAATTTCCCCACCACCATTCAATTAAAAAAATTTAAGAAAATATATTAGGGAAATAAAAAAAGATAACTAATTGCATTATTTTCCCCCATACAAATATGAAATCAAGAAATCTAGTGTGTTAGTTTTTCGATAATTTAATACGATTTTTATCATGAACTGCTGCATTGTCTCCTAACGAGAGAACTTTTTAACGGCTAGTAGTATGGTGTCGAAATTTCATATTTAAATTTAATTTTGTTTATTAAACATGATCTTTACCCTAAACTGTTGCCTCTTGAGGAAACAGGATATCCTCCTCACGAGAGAACTCCTCAACAGCTAAAATAAACTTTATGTTAGATAAAGAATTTACCATACCATTAAAAGAAACAATTAATTATTGAAAAACAAAAATTGTAAAAAGGAAATTATTAGAGTAAGCAATTTGTAAAGTTTTCTATCATACTGAATAATAAAACTATTTAACAAATGTTTTGTTTAATTTGTCTTCACTTATTGTGACAACCCTACCAAAATATGTAACAATTTTGCACGTTCGTAAGAATATTTGTCTCCATTCCGTTTATCTACTTGTGTGGCAAAGTTAACTGGGGAGCCCGCAGCGGGTGCGAAGGTGTCACGCGAAGGAGTACACTTCGTGTACCCGCAATGGGACATCGCACTATGGGACAAAACGGCGTGTTCCCTCCCAAAAATGGTACAGAGAGAATTCGTGTTGCTAAAACAGTTTTGATTGTTTTATATCCTGAGAAGATTGAGCTATCTAATATAATAGTAAAAATAATAATAATGAGTCTTAAGTACTTCAATAATTTCATATAGATTAGATTATGGAGATTACACTATGGAAGTTGTATTTAAGATATTTTCGTAAGCTCTGGTCGTTCGTAAGTTTCGTAAGTTTTTCAACGCGTTAAATTCATTTTTGGGGAGATTTAATTTCGGCGCTGAACTTCGACGTAACATAGACGAGATATCTTGACATATGGCCTCTAAATCTTCATTACCAATATTATTTTTATACAGACAGTCCTCAACACTACAGATAATGTCCTCAAACGGTATTTTTCCCGGTGTTATTGCGAAATTAATACCTTTTTCTAAAACTTTTATTGTACAATGACCAGAGCTTACGATTCTCCGCGCAGATAAAGGTAATTCTACGGTTATAATGGATACGTCAGATTACAATTTTAAAATACAACAACTTTTGTCGGATGAAACTACTTATCGAAAGGTCAAAACAGACCCTACATCTAATACGCTTAAAACAACTAGCGATCTAATTAAGAAATACTCCGAAAAATTGAATCTGGACGTTAATTCGATAATACCTTCCTGTGCCAAACCACCGAAGTTGTATGGGTTACCAAAGATACACAAACCGAATGCTCCATTACGTCCAATAGTGAGTCAGATTGATTCGCCAACTTACAGATTGGCTCAATACTTAGCTAAAATATTATCACCACTCAGAGGACACACAAGAGCACACACTAAGGATTCATACCATTTTGTCGGTGAGATAAAAGACCTACATCTTACTGACAATGAAACCACGGTCAGTTTTGATGTTCAGTCTCTATTTACATGCCTACCTGTTGAAGACTGCATCTCAATTATAACTAGGAAACTAGAGGAAAATAACATGCCAGCAGAATATGCAGTATTACTAAGACATTGCCTTACATCTGGCTATCTATTGTGGAAGGAAGAGTTTTACAAGCAAGTAGATGGTGTGGCGATGGGCTCACCTGTATCTCCCATTGTCGCCGATATATTCATGGAAGACTTTGAGGAGAAAGCCCTCCTTACTGCACCTGTTACACCAAGGATCTACAAGCGGTACGTAGACGATACTTTCACAATTTTACCATCAGACAAAATAACTGCATTTTTAGAACATCTTAATTCCACAAACGCTAAAATTCAATTTACTATGGAGTTAGAAGCAAATAATTCCTTACCTTTCCTAGATGTGTTAGTCATCCGAAATCCTAATAACACCATTGGTCACACTGTGTATAGGAAAAAGACCCATACAAACCGATATTTAAACGGTGAATCTCACCACCATCCTTCACAGTTAGCTACCGTGGGCAAATCTTTGTTACAGAGAGCACGAGGGATCTGTGACAGCAAACATCTGGCCGCCGAGCTTCAGTACATCAAGCAGGTTCTGCACGACAACAAGCTTCGGGTCCCGCGCCTACGTCACAGTGACCGAGTGAAGCCGGCCACAGTCGAGCGTGTGCCTGCTGTACTACCATATGTCAGAGGTGTCACAGACAAGATTGGCTATATCTTGAAGCGAGCTTCTATTAGAACATTCTACAAGCCGCCGAAGAAGATTAGTCAGTTCCTACCATCCGTCAAGTGTCATATTCCTCTACAAGATGCAGGAGTGTACAAGCTTGATTGTGAATGTGGTCTCTCTTATATAGGACAAACCAAAGATCAATTAGGACCCGCGTAAAAGAACATATAGCTGATGTGAAGCATCAACGTTCCGGGAAGTCTGCAGTTTGTGATCATATCCTAGACGGCCCCAACCATTACATCAGATTTGATAGACCACAAATCCTCGCGAAAGAACACCGATTCCTACCAAGGATGATACGTGAGGCTATTGAAATTAAAAAACATCCTAATTTCAATAGAGAAGGAGGCTGGTACTACCACCTGCTTGGGATCCTATAATCAATAAAATTAAAACTAAACCCAAGCATACCACTGCAAGACCTCAGGACATAGTCAGTTCATTTTGCATAGATCGGACCATAAACAATAATTAAAAAAGCTGAAGGTACTCCAGGTTTAACAATGACATCGGGACGTCAGTCATCTCAGTCCCCCGTGACCATGGGTGCTGGAAAGCACCCGAAACGTCGGGAATTAAAAATAAAAATAAAAAGTAAAAATAAACGCGATAAAATCCGTAAAAGTAGTTTTAATCATGTGCAATGTTCGCGTAAATATAAGAAATCATTGTGTTTTTACTAATTTAATTTTTAAATTTCATAAGGAAAATTTACGTCTTTTTGATTTTCCAATTGAAGTTTCCTTGTTTCCGCCAGCTGCCGATGTGGGGTTAATGTCATTTTTAGATTCAATTACTATTCAATGAAAAGTGGTATAGATGCGACCTGAAAGGTTCACACGACTCCCATATGGACACTCCCAGTGGAAAGTATAAAAAATATCATATGTTTTAATATTTTATACAATTTTTCATTTGGCACAAAAAACGACTTGACTGATTTTGCTCAAAATTCTATGAGGTCTAAGTTGCATCATTATGCGTTAAATGAAAACGGTCCCATGTCAATATCGCTCTTTGTTCTCGAGATACACGAGGCAAAAACTGAATCTGTACGTACACACATACATACAGACGTACATGTGCACACACGGACATCCTCTTAAAAACCATAATAATTGACTCTTAAGACCTTGAAACGTGTAGATATGTTAAAATTTCCAACTTGCAAAATCGGACCCATAACAATTACTTCCCACTGGGAACTATTTTGAGCTAAAAACAAACATGTCGACCGAGAGAAAAAAAAACTGACGATCTCCATTAATTGCGCTTATTTATAATATTTGTGGATACAAAAATGAAATATTCTTTTTTTTTACATTAAAATACTTTTTATTTAACAAGTAAGACGTCACAAATATTTAATATTTGGAAAAATATATTTACAAGATTTTTTGCGGTGATCATTTTAATCACACGTAACGATGTTGCATACTTTTCACCAATGTGATAACTGTAATCAATATTAATTTTTTTACCAAATAAATAAAGTTTTTAAAGTGGCGGTGTTTTAATTATCTAATATCATAAGTATTTACAAATACGTATACAAAATTTGAACTCAAAACGTCAGGAAACAAAATGTTTATCTAAGTAAGTAGTAGATTTTTGAGATAGAATGTACCGTTTGGTCCCTTTTTGTGTCACGGTATGGGATACCGTTTAATGCGGCGGTTTCTATATATTCCAGAGATCAAGTCTAAAGACTAATTAGAAGTGTATGAATTTAATAGAGTTTGAGTTTTAGGGCTCAATTTATAATCTACTGTTGCTCGAAACGATATGGCTCTTGAATATATATATATATATATATATATATATATATATATATAATATATATATATATATATATATATATATAATATATAAATATACACTGCCGGTGCGTCACCTTTATTTGTTGGTGGTTATCGTTTGTTTTTAAGTTTTTACCCATTAAAATGTTTCCTTAAGACTTGTATACGCGAACAATTAACTTGTTATTGTATAAATCTACTTTACTAGTTTAACTGGGACAGCAGAGGTATAATAAGTTTGTAGACGGCAGTGTCTTGATTAATTCAACAAAACTAATTAAAGTTCTTGATTACAAGAAACAGTTAGTTGTAGCTTGTTTGTTTTAACGCCCTTTTGATATTATTTCACATAATAAGCCATTTCTAAAAACATTTTGTGAATTTAATTTATTTTTCTTTTTATAAACCTAAGTCGGCGGCAATGATTGTTTATAATGACGCGGGTGTTATGATCGATACAAAGTCTAACCAACTTCACTTTGATATGATATTTTTAGGAATGAGGGTA